>JAQQSK010011568.1:0-12225 GCA_028658325.1 Potorous gilbertii
TTAATTCTACTCCCATAAGAAATTCAAGGAAAATGAGTGGTCACATTTCTGTTTGTGTGTTCATAAATATTATAGCATAATTAATTATGAAGGGGTAGTTTTGCTGAGAAAGTATACTGTTGTATGTTTTTAAATGTTTTCTTTATTTTAAGTTGCATGTTTGTATATTGATATTAGCAATTGTTTAAGAAAGATGTCATGAAATGGAAACATGTGGAGCATGTATTTACTGCTGCATTGTTTTTGCCCTTTACTTAAAACTTTCATTTTGCTTTAGATCAAGAGAAAATACAGATATGGTGTATAATCTGGAGCTACTCTCCCAATGCTCAATTGCACTGACAATTCAGATGCCTACAGCTGTACGTTCACTGAGCATTACAACAGTAACCCTAAAGAGGTTGTGTGTATGTATGTGTCTCTGTGTGTACAGATACACACACGCACACGCATGCACACACACACACACACACACACAAAACTTCTCCAGGGCTGTGCTTCCACCATGATTATAAAGTTGTTGTCAAGTGTTCAGCCAGATTTAGCTTTTAGAAAAGAACATTTTAGTAACTGAATATATTAAGAATCATTAGTTCAAAACAATTCCAAATCTGTGATACCTTGTTGGACCAGTATAAACAGATACCAGGGGAATATGATCACAAGCCTAGAGAACATATATGGCAAAGGCTAAATAAAACATTTATGAAGTCTTTTACTGGCATCCTCAAGATAAGCCCATTAAGGATGTGTAGCATTTCTTTTGAGCCCCTTTAATGAGAAGTTGCAGGGAGCATGGGCCATTGCATATACTGTAAGTCGTAATTAATATGCTATTTAGATTATCTAAACTTTTTCCCATTTTCCCTTTAAAAGCTTTGCTAAATTTCTAAAAAGGCTGAATTTGACTATAAGGATTATTCCTCAGAACATGGGCACATAATCTTTGCCTACTCCCTGATGACAGCAAAGGAAGCATCTACCAGTCCATTTGTAGAAGAACACAACTGATGAAGGATGGATGGAAGGAAAAAAAGTAGGAAAGAAGGAGGGAAGTAAGGAAAAACGGGAAAGAGGAAGAGAATGAGATAGGAAGGAAGCAACATTTTCTTTTAGCTCTTACCATGTACCAGATACCATTTTATGAACTTGTCATTTACATATATCAGAAAGACAAATGTTGTCCTCAAGAAGTTTACATTTCAATGAGGAAAAACATAAAAAGGGAAGTGAAAAACTAGAAGGACTGAGAGGGTTAGAGATTAATGTATCCAGAGAAGATATATGACTCTCAAGTCAGGAAAGCCAGAATCAGAGCTCAGAGAAATACGAAGGATGACCCAACTGAGTACTTGCCCAAAATGCAGACCCTAGGAGTAACTTTCTTTTGAAAGAATAGGGTAAGACTTTTGCAATAATAACCCAGAATGAGAAGGTCACAGGTGTGTTTGGATCAGCAAGGAGGGAAGTTCCAAAAGGAGACAGTAGCAAAATCATGGTATTTGAAGGACAAAAACTAGGATCAAGGTCAAGAGAAGTATGAAGCAAGGAAATATAAGGAATTGAAGCAAAGGAAAGAGTTAATATATGAAATTCCAAGGGAAAAGATGATCAAGTTTGAGAGAGGATGACCCCAAAAAGAAACACAAATAATTGGTGGTACTGAGCAAGACTGTTTAGCTACCCATAAAGCTTGACATCCAGCCTCCTAGAAGAATCTTCCAGGAGTGATAAGTTAAATCACCAAATTTGATTCTAATGCTGATGTGATAATTTATTCAAATCTTTTGATTGATCCTTATGGTTGTCATTGTTTCATAATAAGAATAAACTTCCTGTCCTAAACTTAATTGATTTTTCTTATACCTTGAGTATTTCTATTGCTTTCTCGCTTTGAGAGAGAACTTTTAGGCTTTTAAGAATTAACTATTGCCATGTTAAGCAATTTTCCCTGAAATACCAAGATAGGCATGATGAGTCAAAATGGGTGAAAGGGGGAACTCAGTTGCCTAAGGAAATGTCAGACTTCTCCACAACTGATTTCGAACCCATTAATATGACTGGGGCTATAGGTCGGAAACCATTTTAGGTTGACCCTGTGACCCTTAGATGAATGTCATTCTCATTCAACAACTTCTGTCTCAAATACCACACCATCAAGATTTAACATTCTATACAAACTCTGTGTGCCTGACATGGAGTAAATGCTACAAAACTTCCAAATTCAGTTGTCTTTTCTCAATATTTACCTTAAACTTACTGCAACTTTTAATACTGTTAACCCATTCTTCTTCCTACATTCTCTAATCCTTAGGTTTTTAATGATACTCTTTTATGATGTTTTTTTCCTTCCTGTTGTGCTACTCCTTCTCTGTCCAGTTTAAAGGATCTTCCTCCACGTTCTGTCTCTAAAACATGACAATACAACATGTCTGTATTTTGGACAATCTCATCTTTTCTCTCTATCCTCTTTCTATCATATATTCCTTAGGTTTTGATGCATTCAAGTACTACCTCTATGTAGATGTCTTTCTGATCTAAATATGTAGCTCTTATCTTTCTTAAAGTCCCAACCTGTACCATCAAATTGTTTGCTACATATTCATATTTTGTCCATTACCTTAAACTTAACCTGTCAAAAACAAAACTCATTTTAATTGTCCCCAAATCTTTCCTTCATCTAAACCCCATATCCTTTAAGAATCCTGTGATTCCTCCAGTCATCAATATTCAAAATTTGGGAGTAATCCTCCAGTTTTCCTTTCTCTTTTCTTCCTCATACCCATTAATTTCCCCTCTTGTCTAGTCTACCTCTACAGTATTTCTCACATCTATCATGTCCCACTTGTACTATCATGAAAACTTTTTTAATTGGTACCCCTGCCTTGATTCTTTTCCCTTTTTAATATATCTTTAACTGCCTAGTTGTTATTCCTAAATTTTGTCTTTTTTTGACTTTTCTTTAAAAGTTCCAGGGTCTGCCTGCTGCCTCTAGGAAGAAATGCAAATATCTCTCCCATTTAGAGCCATTTACAATCTGGCTGTGAACTATTACTCCTGCTCTTAATGTAATCTATGTTTAAGACAATCTGATGTGCTGATGTTTCCAATATATAATGATCCATCTTCTACCTCAACGCTTTTGTACTGGTTGTTCCTCTATGTCTACAATGTCTTTCTTTTCACTTTGGTTTTGAAGAATCCCTAGGTTCCTTAAGAAGTTTCTTACCCAATCTATCTCTCCTTCCAGGCATTAGTGCTCTTCTACCCTAGCTGAAATTGCTTTGCTTTACCTCATATATAGTTTGAATATATTTGAAATATCCTCAGTTTAGAGTTGGGAAAGACCCTAGAAGGTCATTGATCCCAACCCATTTTAAGAGAGTGAAATGAATTTTAGACCAGTGAAGTGAAATGCCTAAGATCAGTCAAATAGGTGATAAAAGATATATCCAGGATTCAGACCAAGGTCTTTTCAATAAAAACAAAACAAAAAACCCCCAAAAACCCAAATAAAAAAAACCCAGCACCATATTGGCATATTCAAAATACTGCATTGCCTTTATTAATTTTAAAAGTTTTCATTCCAGGGATTTGGAATACTAATACACCGATGGTGGAACTATGAGCTAATCCAACCATTCTGGAGAGCAATTTGGAACTATGCCCAAACGGTTACAAATTATGCATGCCCTTTGGCCCAGAAATAATCACTTCTATGACTGTATCCCCAAGAGATCATAAAAATAGGAAAGGGTCCCACACGTAGAAAAATATTTGTAGCAGCTCTCTTTGTGGTGGTCAAAAACTGAAAATCAAAGGGATGCCCACAAATTGGGGAATGGCTGAATAAATTATGGTATATGAATGTAATGGAATATTATTGTGCTATAAGAAATGATGAACAGGAAGACTTCAGAGAGATCTGGAAAGACTTATATGATCTGATGCTGAGTGAAAGGAGCAGAACCAGGAGAACTCTGTGCACAGCAACAACCACAGTGTGTGAGCACTTTTTCTGGTAGACTTGGAACTTCATTGCAATGCACGGGCTTAAAAAAATTCCCAGTGTTCTTATAAGGCAAAACGCCTTCTATATCCAGAGAAAGAACTATGGAATTCAATCACAAAATGGAGCAGATCATTTTTTTTTCTGTGTGTATGTATTGCGGTTTGGTTTGTTAGATGATTTCTCCCACTCATTTTAACTCTTCAACACAGCATGACTATAGTGAAATTGTATTTAATAGGAATGTATGTATAGAACTTATACAAAATTGTATGCCATCTTAAAAAGGGAGGGGGCAGGGAGGGGAAAATAATAATCTAAGTTATATGGTAGTTGTAGAATAATGAAAATAAATACAATTAATTAATGAAAAAAGTTTTCATTCCAGCAGAAAACAAACTCCTTGAGAGTAGAAATGGTTTTATTTTGCTTTTGTCAATGTTTACCATAAAAAAGTTTTTAAAAAATATTTATTAAATTAATTAGATTCAATAGAGAAGCAGCATGGTATAGTGAGAAAGCACACATTTCTTGTGTGATCTTGGGTAAGGCACTTGTTTCTGAGTTTCAACTTCCCTATCTGTTAAAATAGTAGTTCATATAGACCATAATGTCCCTTTGACTTTATCTATGATCCTTTCACTATAGTGGCATTTCCCTTCACAAATTGAAGAAGAAAAAACTGAATTATACATTTATCATTTTTATTTAGTAGATAAGGTAGTAGTCATTTTGAGGTAACTTGATATGCAGAGAGGCAAGGATGAAAGCATGTAGCTGGAAAAATATATACTTTAATGTGTTCACGCTAGGTTATATTTGAAAATCATGAAAGGGTACGAGGAGTTTTCAGGGGTTAGGGAATAGTTGCCTCTACTGTCGCTGACTCTAGATGAATTTGGCAATAGTGTATTATCACCCTCCATCCTAATATTTAGATGCTTGAGTAGTTATTCTAAGCAGACACATATATGGCCAAGTTAAATTGGATTTAAATATTTTTACTAGAATCTTGGTTTAAAACTACACGTGGCTTAAACGCTATTTACTACTTGACAAAACTCTTTGCTAGAAATTAGAGTATGTATAGGACAACCTGCTTTGTTTGGGAATTCATTCAGGAAAAGCAATAACTATTGTTCTCTTGCCAGCAATGTGGATAATAGAATCAAGAACGCTACAATAGGAAACTCTAAAGAAACATGCTTGCAATGATCTTAAGTCATGAATAAGCATCACACACTCATAAATTCACAAATTACCAATTTATTATTTATTGTTAAGGACAGATAACAAGATGGGGAATCAGAAAACCTATATTCTTGTTTTATCTTTGTCTTCATCTAGTTAAATGACCTGAGGTAAGTTATTAATCGCTTAGAACTTCAGTTTCATTGTTTACAAAAATGAGACTGTAAGTATGTATTTTAGCCATCTTTCAGGGCTAAAATTTACATATCGTACAAAAAATAGTAGATTATTAAAGGAAAACTGTTTCTCATAATATTTCAATTCTCTATATATTAAAAAGTACTAAAGTAGTATTTAAAGTATTCCGGGCTTTCCTATGCAAGATAAAAAGTTACACAAACAGAACCATTTCAGTCAAAATAAGAAGGAAGGCAGGAAACTGGGGGGAAATTACATCAAACTTGTCTGATGTAGGCTTAATTTCCTAAATATGTAGCGAAGTGAGTCTAATTAATGAAAATGAGAAACATTAACCAATTGATAAATGATTGAAAGATCAGAATAAGCAGTTTTCAGAATAAATAAAAGCTATCAATAGTTACATGAAAAAAATAGTTCCAAATAACTAATAACTAGAGAAATGCAAATTAAAACTATTCTGAGGTACCATCTCCAAATATATGCTTTTCATTTTCTTTAGTTTTCTTGCATATCTGTGTTTTGTTTTGTTTTGCAACTGGGCTAATATGAAAATATGTTCTGCATGACCTCATATGTATAACTAAAAGCATATTGCTTGCTTTCTCAGTGGGAAATGGGGAGGGGCAGGAAGTGGGAGAGAACTTGGAATTCAACATTTTAAAAGATGATGGTTAAAAATAAAAAATGCACTATTAAATGAAATAATTATTTAATATTTAATGCAATAAAATATAATTAAAATATCTTAAATATATCAAAGCCAAATTGGCATATCTTTGATTATAATGTTGATATCATAAGAGTGATAATTCAGCCTCTTTAATTTATACTAAAAATACTACTTAAGGAATACTGAATATACAAATAACACCAACAAATTTGCACAAGTTGCTATCCTTAAACAGAGCAATAAAATACTCTATTAAGACAATAGAATTATATTAGATAATATATAGTTGATTTGCTTATATTTGGCTACTTAATATATTCCATAGCTATTGCCTCAGAGGTTTTGAATAATTTTACCGAAGAAAACAATAATGTAAAGAAGAAAAAAAATCAGGGAAATAACCCTATCATAATCCATTTAAAGGCAAGCATCACTAAAGGGTGATATTCTAACCCCAGATGCCTAAGATATATATTAGAGATGTGAAGAATATTTGTAAGTGTATACGGAAGGGAATGTCCAAAAGATTGTAATGAGATATGTTTATTATTAAAATACAATGGGAAATTTATAAGGAAGACCATAAGAAACTCAGGTTTAAGAAGTCATATAAATTTAGGGGCACAATGACCTGCATAAGCAGAAGTTTTATGTGAAATTTTGCTTCATGTATTTAAAGCCTCTAATATGTTATGTAAAGGTAATAGCTTAATGAGCTGTATTTCAAGAAGGAAAATGCAAAGTGTGACATGGTGAAATGAGATGTGCATGTTTAAAGATAGTAAAATGCTCAGTGAATCACAGTATAGAATTGGATGTGCATATTCAGGGTTCCTAATGAGAACCCACAAAGACATAGTGAAAGATCAACGAACTGCCATCAATTAGTTTAAGTCAACAGTACTTAATGAACTACATACTAGGGTATCACAGTAAATAGTGCATTTGACTACTATACAACTATTGATGATCTTTGAAACATGATGGAAAATGGAAGAGGTGTAATGGGAGCTATAAAATTTACCAATTATAAAAAAAATTAACATGGTAATCAATTTTAACTTTAGAATTCTTAAATGTATTATATTAAAGTAACTGTTTTTAAGCATTGAGAAAGGAAAGTTGTGATCATTAAGAGGCAACATAGCTTTATCAGGAGGAAGCTGGTCACTCAAATAATTTTTGTTCAGTCATTTCATTCATATCCAACTCTTTGTGACTCCATTTGGGGTTTCTTGGGAAGGATATTGGAGTTATCTGCCATTTTTTTCTCCACCTCATTTTTACAGAAGATGAAACTGAGGGAAATAGGGTTGAGAGACTTGCGCCAAGGGACACACAGCTAGAAAGGGTCTTAGGATATATTTAACTTCAGGTTTTCCTGCCTTCAAGCCTGGTGTTTTATCCATTGCACCTAGCTGTCCCTGACCAATAATATCTGCTTTATTTATTGATAGGTATGGGTACTAATCTTGTCTATCAGAATGATGTTGCTAACACTTGTACACAAGTTTTCAAGGCTTTCCTTATAGACAAGAGAGAAGTAAATAATTAATATTATACACACATGCACACACACATACACACACATATACATATACATACACACACACAATTCACTGAATGATCAAATCCAAATTTTAGTCAATTATGGATCAGTGTCATCTTAGTGGAATCAAAGTGCCTCAGGAACCTGTTTTTGCTTTAATTTTGTTCAGCATTTATTATTAATGTTAAACATTTACCATTCTTATTAGTATATGTAATCCTTCCATGATTTTTCCTCGGTTCATTCATCTGGGTTACCATCCATCTTGACTATCATCTTTTACCCTTACTAATTAAATTAAATTAAATTAAAACGTATGTGTAGATATAAAAGATACAACTTCTCATTATATATCAGGACATAGTATATGGTATATTAAAAAAACTGGATAATCTATCCATTTGGGAGTTAATTGGGGACAATACAGTGTAAGTTGCTTTCCTAAATATACTTACTACTAACTGCTTTTCAGTTTTTCTATCTGTTCTTCTCAAATAGATTCCCTTATAAGTCATTTGTGGACTTAGGTTTATCAAATGTTGATTTTGGAATCCTGAATACTGTAAGTTTGTTAATACTGAGGAAATAGCCTTTCTTTCTATGGATTTCAGTGTTTCTTTACAGAATAGCAATGTGTGCTTTATTTCATCTAAGACTTCTGCTGCATATGTTATGGTATTTCTTATTATTAATCTGATTAATTATTGTAATGTGAACCAAATACTGAAGCATTACTGTGTTTTTACATAAAATTGTATATCTATATGAATTTGAGATGTTGACATCATTTCCCCTTCTTATCTTTGTCTCTGTCTGGGTTGAATATAAGAACCACATTTTTATCATAGTTTGGCAGAATGCCTTCTTTATCATTGAGAACAGTTTACATAGTATAGGGATTATCTTTTTATTAAACATTTGATAATACTTTTAAATAAATCCAGATTAAGATTTTTTTAACACAAGACTTTATGATTTGTTCAATTTTTCTTTTGGAGACTAAATGGCTTACATTCTCTATTTCCTGGTTTTTTGAGTTAATCTATGTTTTTATTTATAGGTATTCATTCTTTTAATTTATTTAATTGTGTAAATTTGACTGAGTTTTCTATTCATTTTTTTCTTCTTTACTATTTGGTGTTTGTTTATTAGCTTCAAACAGTTCATTAAGCATGACAAAGATTTTAGGTAATTACAGGTTAGAAAACCAAAGGACCTGAAACAAAGTTCCCCGTCTTATGTATCTCATAATAACTCTAATGATTTATGCCTCAAAGGAGATGATCATAAGTGGCAATACATGAGGAGAGTGAATACAAAACAGCTTTTATATGTATATGTGTATGATTGTATATGTATATGTGTATAAATATATATGTACATGTACATAAATGTATATGTATAGGCATATGTGTATAAATGTATATATATGTATATGTGCATAAATACATATATGTATGTATAAATGTATATGTGTATAAAATATATATGTATATTTATTATATAGAGGGAATTGAATACTGGAAAGGAGGAAAGATTAAATAGAACCATATAGACCAAAACATTCTTACATACTCAATTCAGTGCTGGGCCATATTTAATTAGTACAGGCCTGGAAGGCTGATTTGTGCAATACCATTCATTTTGAACTACTAGATTCCACCATATAACTTAGGTCTAAGGAAAGCATGTGCTTGACATGGAATATGACAATAAGTAATAATGTGAATGCTTTGGCAATAGGCAGCATGTGTCCTAGATCCCAGGACAGGGAGGTAAGCCTTGACTGGGCATTTTCTAGGTATAGGTGAACAGTCAGCAAGCCCAGGAAGAGCTGTTTGTTTGGGCATTGTCTAGCTACATTCAAGTTAAAAGCACACAAACACTATTTGATTGACTTCTACAGTGGCGAATCTCAATTCTGCAGTAATCTGTCAAGTCTTTTTAGATCTTCAAGTAAACACATTCAAACAAGGAGAAACTCTCCTTTTATAACTAAAAGTAGTTTTTCTGGGTATTTTTTTAAAGTGCTTATCATCATTCCCACCTTTGCTCATTTGCCCTGCCTATAACCCAGGAGGAAAAAATGATATTTCTAGATGGTTCATGTTAAGGTCATACCAACGGCAGAGCCAGGTCTCAGACCTCCAATTCATTTCTAAAATGTGCTGCAACAATTACTTCTGGGAGCAAGGCAGGTTCACTCGTGCAGGTGTTGGGCATTTTTGAGGTGGCCAAAGAGATTTCAGAAGCCTCCTGAATACATGAAGGATAAAAATGTCAAGAAGATCCTTTTAGTATTTCCCACTTTTAAAACTGAATAAAATTAACATTTTTCTATTCCTAAATGGTTAAATAATTTCATCTTAGAATCATTTTGTAATAGGTGCTTGAAGAGTATTTCTAAAGGACTTAGGGTTTTTGTTTTAAAAAAGTAGTTCCAGACCCATTCATTATACAAATATCATCAAGGAAGATCTGCCCTATAGGCTGATTAACAGCCTTCAGTTCCTCAGTGGGATCTGCTGCTAGACTGCAGGTTGGTACCATTTACCAGAAGTCAGGACAACAGAACTCTACAAGAGAGTCTCATGCCTGACTTGGTATCAACAAAGAGTGGAAGATGAAACATGTCCCAAATCTCTTGACTAAAGAATACCAAAATGGCCTCAAACTGAACAACATCTGCAGAGTGAACCACAGTTGTCTCCTGTAAACTTGAGTGGGTCACAAAATCATAGGTCGGGACCTCAGCGGTTTTGCTCTACACCTGGTGTTTCAGGATCATGTCCATCAAATCATTATCGAAAGTGTCAGTCAAAGTTGTACTGGTCCTTCAGGGCTTTAGCCTTATGCTTGGTGGTCAAGACCCTGTAGAACATGACCTGGCTCAAGATGACCAGATTGTGCTGGCAGTGGTTCAATTCCTACTAGCCCAGCAGTTCCATAATCTTCTCACACACTGTGGACTTTGCACTGAACGTGCCACTACTCACCACAATAAGGTAGGGCTGCTGCTATAACCCAGATCATGGCCAGTTCAGCTTCCCTGCATCACAATTGTTTTCTATTAATTGCATGCCCCTCTCTCTCAGGTTTGATGCGAGAAAATTATTTTTGTTTTCTTCCTCTTACAAAAAGCAACTGATTGGTAATTATTGTTTTTTAAAAAATATTTATTTTAGGGGGGAGGAGCCAAGATGGCAGAGTAGAAAGATTCACATATGCTAGGTCCGAACCCACAGCCCATAAATTTCCTTTAAAAAGAACTCTCAACAAATTCTGGAGCAGTGGAAGCCACGCAGCAGCAGAGTGGAGGAGATCACCTTTGTAGAGAGCCCTGAAAAACCGATCCCAAAGGTACATTGTGCACCGGACCAGAGCAGAGCTCAGCCTTGCCCTGACCACGTGGCACCAAGAAGAGCAGATCCGAGCAGGCTTTAGGGACAAAATCTCCAGAGGCCACGAAGGTCACTCAACCCACAGGCACACAGGTCAGTGAGAGACACTTCTAGGCTGGCCAAGAGGGGAGCGGGGTATCTCCATAATTCAGGCCACCTCGGGAGGCAGCAGCAGAGGCAGTGGGCAGCCAGAGGCTCCTAGAGCAGGCAGGAGTTTGGGACCATAACTGAAGGTCTCTGAATAAACCCCCTGAGGGAACTGAGCTTGGAGGCGGCCCTGCCCCCACCTGAGAATTTGAATTTAATCTTATCCGGAATAGCAGCTGGGCCCACTGCTGAAAGCCCTGAGGCTGCAGAGCAGCATTTGAATCTCAGACTACAAGCACTAGCTGGGCAGATCTAGGCGGAGGTGGAGAGGAATCTTAGAAGTCAAGTAACTGGCTGGGAAAATGCCCAGAAAAGGGAAAAAAAATAATACCATAGAAGGTTACTTTCTTGGTGAGGAAATGTTTCGGCCTTTCCTTTCTGATAGGAAGAACAATGCTTACCATCAAGTAAAGATATAGGAGTCAAGGCCTCTGTATCCCAAACATCTGAAATAAACATCCAATGGGCTCAGGCCATGGAAGAGCTCAAAAAGGATTTTGAAAATCAAGTTAGACAGGTGGAGGAAAAACTGGGAAGAGAAATGAGAGAGATGCAAGAAAAGCATGAAAAATGGATCAATACCTTGATAAAAGAAACCCAAAAAAATGCTGAAGAAAATAATACCTTGAAAAATAGACTAACTCAACTGGCAACTTCAAAAAGCCAATAAGGAGAAGAATGCTTCAAAAGCAGAATTAGCCAAATGGAAAAAGAAGTTCAAAAACTCACTGAAGAAAACAGTTCTCTCAAAATTAGAATGGAACAGATGGAGGATAATGACTTTCTGAGAAACCAAGAAATCACAAAACAAAACCAAAAGAATGAAAAAATGGAAGAGAATGTGAAATATCTCATTGGAAAAACAACTGACCTGAAAAATATATCAAGGGGAGAAAATTCAAAAATTATGGGACTACTTGAATGCCATGATCAAAAAAAGAGCCTAGACATCATCCTTCATGAAATTGTCAAGGAGAATTGCCCTGCTATTCTAGATACAGAGGGCAAAATAAGTATTCAAGGAGTGTATCGATCACCGCCTGAAAGAGATCCAAAA
>JAQQSK010011569.1:0-12224 GCA_028658325.1 Potorous gilbertii
GGGGAGAAAATTTGGAATCCATTATTTTATGAAAAAGAATGTAAACAGTTAAATAAATAAATTTAACTTAAAGAAAAAGAAAGAAAGAAAATCACTGGTGACTGAATGGAAGATAGATTGTAATGGAAAGAGACTTGAGGCTGGAAGACCTTCTAGGAAGTTATTAAAATAGTCCAAGTATGAGGTGATAAGGGCCCGCATCCTGTTGACAGTGTCAGAAGAGAGAAGGTGGCATATTTAAGAGATGTTGTAATGGTGAAATTGACAACTCTTTTTTCAATAGATAGTGAAGAGTTAATGATGATACTTAAGCTGAAAGCCTAAGTGACTCAGAGGAAATATTGCCTTTTATGTTAATAGGGAAGGTAGGTGTGGAGAGGGTTTAAAGGGAAAGATAATGAGTTCAATTTTGGACATTTTAAGTTTAAAATGTCTGCTGGACATCCAGTTCTAGATGTCTAAAGAGTACTTGGAAATGCAAGAGTAGAGGACAACAGGAAGGTTGAGTATCGTTAGTATAGCATGATAAATACATGGGAGCTAATGAGATCACCAAGAGAAATAGTATAGAAGGAGAAGAGAAGAGGGTGCAGGGAAAGATCCTGAGGAATACATATGTTTAGAGAACATCCTCTGGAAGATGATTCAGCCAAATAAAGAAAGACTAAAAAGAAGTGGTCATACAGGTAGAAGGAAAATCAAGAGAGAGTAGAACCTCAAAAACCTAGAAAAAATAGTTGCAAGATAGAGATGGTTAGATAACATTGTTGAAGGCTGTAAAGAGGTTGATAGGATTGAAGACTGAGAAGGTCGTTGTGTATGGCAATTAAGAGATCTTTAGTAACTTTGGAGAGAGTAATTTTGGTGAATAATAAGATCAGAAGTCTGATTGTAAAGGCTGAAGAACAGAATAAGAGGAAAATGGAGGCATCTATTATAGGTGATCTTTTCAAGTTTAACCAAGTGATAGCTAGTGAGGATGGCAGGATCAAATGAAGGATTTTTGATGATGAGGGAGTATGAGGATGTTTGTAGGTAGTAGGGAAGAAACCAGTAGATTGCAAATAAATGACAGAATGAGATTAACAAAGATGATAGTCTTTTGGAAGATTGGAGATGGAATGGGCTCATTTGTGCAGAGAGAGGAATCAAACTTGGCAAGGAATAAGCCTTCTTTTTCATGTGAAGTGGGTGTGAAAGAGGAGATAGTTGTAGAAGGATGAGAAAGAAGAGAGAAGAGAAAGCTCAGAGTGAATTTCCTCATTTCTGTAAAATATAAGGTAAGGTTTTTCAGCTAAGAGGATATTGGAAGGGCAGCCACAGGAAATTTAGGAAGGGATGAAAAGGTTTTGAAGAGCCACTATGGAGAGTGGTTTAGTGGAAAGATAAGGGAAGTATTGTAAGCTTACCTACCAGCAGTAAAGCCCAAGTTGAGATTGGATAACATAAATTTGTTGCTTGACTTTCTCCACCTTCCTTTAGCAGGATATTGTAGAAAGCAAAGACAGCAGATGGTAAAAGTTATTTAAGGCTACTGATTTAAGAGAAGAGGTTAGAGTAGATTAAATTGGTTCACTAAGGGGTCAAGATGAACAAAAGGAGAGAGTGACTAGCACAGAAGAGATGAGTGAAGAGAACTGGGCATTTGAGAATTGGAGGCTGTAGCAAGAATAAAGAGTAGGATTTATTAAGGGTAGGCAAAGGGAGAGGTAGAAAGTCAATCTATTATGGTTGGATAAAGGGATTTTGGAATTCTTGAACTTGGAGGTGGTGCATTTATGAGTGATCCAGAGTATTTCTATATTCGTGTGTGGCTGAGATAGGGTGGAGGTGTAAACAATAGCACATGAGTAGATTGAAAAAATAAGTGTTTAGAGTATTTTAGGGAGAGTCAATATGCATCTTGAATACCTCAATTATGAGGTGAGATCTTGGGAAAGAGAGAAAAATTGTGAATCTGATACTAACATTGAGGGGAAGAAGAATCTGAAAATGTGTAAAGCTACCAAGATTTTGATTATATGGTAGATATGAACTGTATGAACTTCAAAAGAGAAAAAAGTTACTAAGTGATTGAGGTAGGGGAAGATTCTGGAAGGGAAAATGGTGAGCAAGGATTATTCTCCATTTGCCTCTTTAACTGATGAAGCAAGGGGAATGAATGAAAGTCCAACCAATACTGGGAAAGGGTAGCCAAGGTTGTTGGGTGATCAAGGGGGAGCCAGGTTTCAGTGATAGCTAGAAGATGAAGAAAATGAGAGAGGAAAAGGTTTAAAATGAATGTTGTTGCCAATGGAACAGGCATTCCATAAGGCATCTTGGAAGGGGTGGATGGGATTCAGTTGGAATTTTTAGATGGGAGAATTGATGAGGATGGGGATTAAGAGTCAGGTATTGAGAGAAGGAGAATGGTGTTTGGATGAAGACCAACAGAAATTCAGAATCAGTGGGTTGTGAATGATAGGACCAGCTGTAAAAATATTCATTACTGAGTGAAGCATGCCACTCCTCTTCCCAGAAAAGACTGTAGATTGAGCAGAAACCAATACAGCATGATGTGGAGGGTATAGGGACAGATGGTCAGATGGTCCAAAGGGAGGTCTAGTTTTACTACTTTTCCCTTTGAAGACTAGAAATTGGGCAGGAGGAGGTGGGACAGCAAGAAAGAGAATTTCTGTTGTGCACTGAGTTTCCTCTTCCTCTTCACTGAAAGGCCAGGTGCATCAAAAATAGAAGACATGAGGTCAAATGAAGGTTTCACTCCTCTTCTCAATTGTTTGTAATGAAACCATTTTTGTTCTTAATGATTACCATTTCTTTTTCTTCATGATCACAACCCATTCCTCCCATTCTAGAATTTTGCGAGAATTGAAACTAAGCCTTCTATCCTGTCATTTGTAGATTTTCTTTCCCTGGCCCCCATTTTTTAATATCAAGACTGTATTTTAAACATTTAAGTTCTTTCTTTTTCTTCATACTCTTCAAAAAATTGCTGAAAAAAATCATAACTGGCAATAATTTCAATATACTGAGGTATAGTTCTTCTGAACCTGATGACATATTCACAAGGGAAGATAGATGTTCTTTTATCATGTTCCTATTTAACTTGCTTTTGTATGGCAAATACCATTTTACAAGATGGAAAAAAAAGTAGAAACAAAACATGAGTCAAGTAGCCCTACCTTCTATAACAGGTACTCAATAAATATTAATTTACTGATTTCTGTTGTCATTAGCATTTTTCATCCATTCAGAGTCCTAATCTTCCCTTCTTTGATATTGTTTTTGTTATCATTGTTAAAAAGAAATTCCCCTTTTTTTTCCAGATGGTTTTGGAATTCCCTATGAACCTCATTTCTTTTGAAGTTATAATATTCATTTATTTTATAGTACTGAATTTAGTATTAATTTTCCATCGACTTTGGTTGCATCTTGATCTCTTATTTTTAAACTTAAGTTGAAAAATAATTTTTTAAAGTTAATTCTCTTATTTGTTATTGGAATTTGTTGTATGGTCATCTTCATGAAGATCTGAGATCCACAGATATGGTATATTAGCATATTTACTGAATAACTCGATAATTATGTGGAAAACAACTTGGAAAGTGTAAAGCATATCATAGTTGCTTTGCATATGGTAGAGTTAATTGCCTCATTTTCTTCCCTCTCCAAAAAGGAAGGGAGTTGGACAAAATGATTTCCAATGTCCCTTTCTGATGTTTATCTTATGGTTTTATGATACTTGGCTACCGAACAGGTGTGTTTACCCATTAAAAATGACCACCAAAGAACTTTATAACTATTCACTTTTTCGAAGGATTTCATGCTCCATTTCTTCCAAACTAAGTATTAGGATTCTTCCTAAGTGAAGAGTGAGTCGTTTTTGTTTTTTGTTTTTTAAGGATCTTTTCAATTATACATTGAGACTCTAAGGATGCAGGGCAAAGGCCCATCCACATTCCACTGCTCCCCACCGCCTGCATAAATGATTCTCTCTTCTTTTGTTCTCTATGCATGGGTGTTAGGTGTTGATGCCAATGAAGTTACCACCTGTAGATCTAACATATGATAAGGACTTTTGTGTTGTTATTGTCCAGCTTATCTGGGGGCACCTGTTGTTCATCCTAGATTCACTGGGAGTACGAAGGAAAGTACCCTATCAATTACCCAGCAGTCCCAGAAATAATTATTCTTCATAGAGCCTTGAAAGAGAAATCAAAGCTTTAGCTAAGAGAGCAGAAGACCAAGGGACTCTGCTGGGAAATATTTTGCATATGCTCACAGGGATCTTAGCTTTGTCCCATTATATGTCATTGAATTTGAATTTTGATGTTCAGCTTATTAAGGAGACAAAGAGGTCAGGACAGATGCAAAGTATTCCAAAACAACTTTTTCCAGAACATCTAGAACTAGGTACTGCAGAATAATAAAATTCAAGATTGGAAAGGGATTTTGGGAATTATCTACCTCAACCCAGTTATTTTACAGATACAGGGAAATGAGGCAAAGAGAGAGTGACAGAATTGACTGAGGTCACAAATTGTCAAGATTTCAATTAATAATGTCTAAGTTGAAATTCATTGATCTCTAATGTTAGACAAGCTAAACATCTGCCTGTGGTCCTACATAAAGTTGTGAGGGGGTCACAATGAGGTCATTTTAATACTACCTATTTAAAAAGCATAACATATATGCTTTTAGGGCCTGAAATTCCACTCCTCATGGATTGATTACCCATAGAGGATTTCCTTTTGATGACTCAGATTCCAAATGTTAAGGTGAAGGCTGAATGCCTCTAAGAAATGCCCATGGGATATTATTTTCAAACATTACCTAGGACATACTAATAGCTCATCCCAGCTCTGTTGTTTAGCCAGCTTTGAATGATAGTTATAGTAAATGACACAGTTATGAAATAACCTTGGAAAAAATAATGATGTCCTATAGGAAAATATAATAATATTAAGTGCAATTTCTACCAAACACTCCAAGGTATACAAAACATGCCCTGAAGCATAACAGTCTTTTGAGACTTATAGAAAAAATTTTATTCCACCCATTTTCCAGACTAATAAACTGAAGTTCTGAAAAGTTAACTATGGGTCAGATGTTAAAAGAATCAGATTCTAGTAACAGATCTTACAAAATGAAGCCTCAAGGGGACCGATACTTTGCTTATAATTCTTTTTTCTTGGTGCCTGATGTAAAGAAGGCATTAAAGAAATATTTTGCAATCCTGATTTTGACTCAGTAAAGAAAAAAATATTTTCGCAAAGCTTTCCTTAAATGGAATGTGGTGCCTCAAAGCAGTGAAGTAATGATGTCACCGGAGACACTGCAGAGATTTCTGCATGGAATGGGAGGTTAAATAAGATGACCCCCACCTTAACTCTGAGACTTTATGACTCTTTGGCACCAAGATGAATAACCAAGAATGTGGAACTGCAGAGTCAAGAAGGGAAGATACAAAACACCGAGAGAGGTCAAGGAAAATGATTTTCAAATGAAAATTTCAAAATAAAAATTCATTAGGCATAAAAGAAGAAAATGTTAATCTATTCAACCAACAGCATAGAAAAGGTACTATTTTGAACAATGAGAAGCTGGTGAGTGTTGCCAAACAATGATCACAACAGAAGGCTCTTCATCCTCTCTGGTAGAATACTTTAGGTTTTGTTATCTATCCAGTGGGGCACATCATCACTCCTGTAAATGCACCTACATATTTGTTTAAATAGCATGGATTTTCATAACAAGAGACATACAACTATGTCTTTAAAAACTGAAGATACTTAGTGGGAAAAAAAGGAGGAAAAAAACACCCCATTGAACTCACGGTGAATCCTTGCCTAGTCTAGCAGGCCAGATTGAGGGAACAGCAGTTGAGGAATGAGTAGTTGAGGGAATCATTCACCATGTCTCTACTGAGACCCTAGTTTAAAAGCTTTAAGCTTCATAGATCACTTGGGCAGTCTGATAAAAATCTATGGACCCTTTCTCAGAGTAAGGATTTTAAACATTTAAAACAAGATAGATAACATCTCAAAGAAAATCAATTCTATTGAAACATATTTATCATATGAAAAAAGAATACCTGTCATGGACTAAGAATTTTTCATATATGTATAGCCTATTTTGAATTGCTCACTGTCTTCTGGTGGTGGAGGAGAAGGATGAAGGTGATAGAATTTAGAACTCAAAACTTTTTTTTAAAAGGTTTAAAATTGTTTTAAAAATGTAGCTGGTGAAATTAAAATATTATTTAAAAATAAAAAATCATTTGCCATAGATGTTGATCTAAAAGGAACTTGGAAGTGATTCAGTCAAACCTTTAGTTTTTAGAAATGAGGTTAAGAAGGCTTAGAGAGATGAGGTCACTTGTCCTAAGTCAAACAAGTAGAAAAGAAATTAACTGAGATCCAAATCCAAATCTCCTCTAACTCTAAATGTCTTGCTCTTTTAGAGGACAAATGTGGAAAATCAGAAATCTTGACTGAAACCCAGATTACCAAGACAATGCTCTTCATGGTCATACTTTGAAACCATCTTAGCTAATATTTAAATATGTTGGTGTTGTTGTTGTGTTTGTCCTTCATTCTTAAAGAGGACCATGACATTCATGATGATGACTTGACTTGCAGCTGACTTTGATTTAAGTGAGGGAGGGCTGTGCAAGACCACCAACCTCACTTTCTTCTCCTGAGCCATCTGGGTCCAGTGGCCTGATATTCATCAGGGTGGTTGGAGGTGGCCCAAGATGTAATGTGAGACCCTGGCACTTTCAGGCTAAGGTCTTATAACATTCTCACTTTGAGTGAGATACACCCACTCAATGAATGGGCCTCTTCAAGTAATTCCTCAAGGGATGGCCCCTTTAATCAAAAAAAAAAAAAAAAAAAGGAAGAAAAAGTCAAACTGGAAGGAGATGACCCTCAGGGTTCCTGAGTAAAAGAGAAGTAATTACTATTTAGTATTTAAATCCACTATGTGCTAGGTGGATGGGGACTTGTTGTCCAGTCTGTGATCTCCAGAGTGAATTGGGTTTGAGCAAGAAATGTAACTAGTAAACCCACAGGAAAAAAGGCAGGAGAATACCTATTCCTAAGTGGAACACTAGAGGAGAAGGAGTAAGAGGAGAAGGAGGAGGAGGAGGAGAAAGAAGCCCATTCATTGAGTGGGTGTATCTCACTCAAAGTGAGAATGTGATAAGACCTTAGCCTGAAAGGTGCAGAGTCTCATATTGCATCCTGGGCCATCTCCAGTCATCCTGATGAATATCAGGTCCCAGTTGGATCAGGAAAAGAAAGTGAGGTGACCTTGCACAGCCCTCCCTCACTTAAATCAAAGTCATCTGCAAGTCATGTCATCATCTTGATGTCATGGTCCTCTTCGAGAATGAAGGACAAACACAACCTTGTAGTTGGACAAGGGCTCAGGTCCAGAGCCTGAAAGACCATTCTCTGCCACTGGGGTGCTGTGGTCAGCTTGGCCCAAACAGTTTGCGTGATTGCTGGACTTACCTCAAGGTGAGGCTTCTCTGTTGGACAGGTCAATCTACTGGATTCTCTGGGCTCACTCTCATAAGCAAGTGCAAGTTTTTGTTTATTTGTTTTTATTTTGGTGGGGTGTTGTTTTGTCCGTTGTTGTTTTTGTTTGTTTGTTTTGTTTTGTTATTACTTTCAACCACTGACTTGACTAAATGATTCTGCTATGCTCTTTTCAGCTGAAGTGCTAAGGTGGTCAGTAAACTCAGGATCTTTCCTTTGTCTTTGACTTACTGATGGAAGTGGGAGAGAGAAAGGGTTTAGATTCCACAAAAGGTCCCTTCCCTTAGCACTAGTCTTGTTGTTGTTCAGTCTAGTCCCATACTGAGAACCTCTGCACCAACTGCCTATGGGGTTTTCTTGGCAAAGATCTAGGGACATTTACCATTTCATTCTCCAGTTTTATGTACGCAGTGATTAAATGACTTGCCTAGGACCACGCAGCCCTTACGTAAGTGTCTGAGGTCAGATTTAAATTCTGGTCTGTATGATTCCAGGTCAGTTGGTCTATTCACTAGGCTACCTAGCTGCTTTAGGCTTCATAGGTCCAATTCATTCAGTTCTAACTCCCTCACTCTTAAGGATATCCTATTTAAACTAGTGGCTAGAGGGAAAGGCATGAATTCAGTGTGTGACCAGGAACAAGCTCATTGTCTCTGGTCCATTTTTATGTAATTATCTATTTATATTTTTTTAAGTGGAAATGATTATGCTGCAATTGAAAGTTTTCTCTTTACATTTCAATGCCTCTGTTTTAGCCCCTCTGAACTTTAGGATTTGAACTCTCAAAGGGGTCATGACTCCCACCTTATTTAATTTTCACAATAACTATTTGCCTTATTCTCATTTTATGAATGTGTAAACTGAAACTACATGGCACAATGGATAGAAAACAAGGCCTGGAGTCAGAAAGATTTTTCGTCCTGTGTTCAAATCTGGACTCAGATGCTTACTGTATGACTCTGGACAAGTCACTTAACCCTGCTTGCCTCAGTCTCCTCATCTGTAAAATGACCTGAAGAAGGAAATGGCAAACCACTCCGATATCTTTGCCAAGAAAAGTTCAAATGGGGTCATTGAGAGTCTGGAATGACTGAAAATGACTGAACAGCAATGAAATAGCCAACTGAGACATTTCCAAGGTCATTCAAGTTGGAGGTTACTGTGGTAGGATTTGAACTCTGGTCTTCCTGACTCCAAGTAAGATACTCTGTGCAATTTGCCCAACCATCCTTTAATATATGGTATGAGACATAGAAGCAGTATATGGTATGAGGAGGAGACATCCACGTGAGTAGTATTTGTTGTTCAATCTTGTCCAGACCTATGGACCATAATGTCCATGGGGTTTTCTGGTCAAAGATAGTGGAATTTTTTACTATTTCCTACTCTAGTGGATTAAGGCTAACAGGATTAAGTGACTTATCCAGAGTCACATAGCTCATAAATGTCTGAGACCTGATCTGAACTTAGTTCCTTATGATGCCAGATCCAGCACTCTATCCATTGAGCCATCTAACTGTCTTCTGTGAGTAGTATAGCATCCACTACATTTTTCTCTGAAAATCATTTCCTCTCTCTATGAGCTTCATATCATCCCATCTCAAAGGAGGTGAGGCATGTTAAAGAAGATGGCCTCTAGACGCTATTTTAGATCACACATTCTTCTAAATTCACTTGTAGGTCTGACATTTGATACATTTATGCTGTCAGTGAACTTCCTGTAAGTTTGTCCTAATAAAACCATTATACAAGGAACTGTGGTGTTGTTTCCCTAATGGCAGGTTTTGTAAGACATTTGACCAAGATAATTTGGGGGATGGTGTTTACTACCAGTTTGAGGCCATGTGCTTTGGTTAAAAAAAAAAGGCCCATTGTTTCCTATTGGGGAGCTTGGATTTCCCAATCCTATGCAAGCAGGCAGTCCTTTCTGAAAGCAGCTTTTGTCCCCTGCCACAGAGCAATCACTTGTCTCATTGTTAAAAATCAGTTTTTTAAAGAGGGGGAGGGAGGGGAGAAGAATTGTCATCAGCAGCTGCAAACCCGCAAAGACTTCTGGGGTCCCAGTAATATTAGAATTAATAAGACCATAGGCAGCATCATTCTAATTATTAACTGACTTTCGCACCTCTATGCTCATCTCCCTAGCATTTTCTACATGAGTGCTCTGAAAGTGACTGATTTATTTAAAGCACAATAAATTATAGCTGATTTTGGCAATGAAATCGAATTCTTTGCCTATTTTCTTTTCCTTTTGGAGGGGGGAGGGGAGTGAAAGGAAGGTCACAGAATTTAGAGCTAGAAATGAAATTGGAGTCCATGAAGTGACTTGGCAGAGTCCTGAGTTAGTAAGTAATAGGTCTTCTGACTTCAAATCCAGTACTCCTTCTCCTACACCATGCCACCTGCTACTGTTAATTTGCTTTAAATTTGAGTGAATAATTAGATTTTTAAAACTTTAGATGAATATATCAGGAAAAATAAGCAATATAGCCAAAATGTTTAAAATGTATATGAAAACCTTCTCCCCTCTGTCACGCTAATTGTAGATTTCTCTAATTGGGAATCTGTGGGTGGGCATCTACCCAGGAAGCCTCCTATATGTCAATGACATCTGGTTCTCTAACCAACACATTACTTTTCAAAGAATGATATAAACAATCTCTTCTCTTTGGGAGCTGAATATTACTCAGATATGTAATATTCTGGGTATAGATAAAAGAACATGTAAAGAGATAGTATCTACACGCCTAATTTTTTTTTTTCTGTCTAGGATACAGGTTGATTCTTCCTGAATAATTTAATGCAATCTCCATAAAATGTTCTATGGTGTAAATGTGCTCAATATTACAGAGTCAATTAAGTTATTTACTGCTAGTCAATGATGGTAAGAATATTAATTCATGTTTCTATATTGTTTTAAAATTTACAAAAAATTTCCTGTTGTTATGCAATGTTGGTGGGTATAGAGAGTCTGATTACCTGCATATTGTGAGGGTCCTCTCTGGAGAATTTATAGGAGGATATGTATAAGAGTTATATGGAATATGGCATAGATGAATTGGATTTTGGATATTTGGAGTATGTGCCAACACCAGTAGGATCAAGGATACATGAGATCATAGATTCAGAACTAGAATGAACCTCAGAGACCATTTACTCCAACTACCTCATTCTACAGAAGAAGAAATTGGGTTCTAGACATATCAATGATTTACCCATTGTTGAAAAATCAGTAAGTGTCCAACGCAGAATTTGAACCGAGGACCCAGTGCTCTTTACATTGAACTATACTGCTTTTTCTATCCAATTGAACCATCAAAGTGGTCTCCTTAAAAGACAGACTTGCCTCTTCAGTATGTCACCTCTACTGAAAAGACTGGCATATAAGCTCCAATCATGGTATTCACAGGAATTCACAAAACTTAGAACTAAAAAGAACTCTATGATAATCCACCTGCTCTTCTCCTTTTATTTTTCAGGTTAAAAAAAAAACAGGGGGCGGAGCCAAGATGGCGGAATAGAAGGACTCACACATGCTAGTTCCGAACCCACAGCCCATAATTATCTATAAAAAGAACTCCCAACAAATTCTGGAACAGTGGAGCCACGCAGCAGTGGGGTGAAGGAGATTTTCATTTCAGAGAGCCCTGAGAAACCAATCCCAAAGGTCGGTCGCACACCAGACGGGAGCAGAGCCCAGCCCTGCCCTGGCCACTTGGCAAAGAGACGAGTAGCTCAGGCAGGCTTCAGGCTTCTCCAGTGGCCGGGAAGGTCCCTCCACCCATAGACACACAGGTCAGTGAGAGAGACATCTGGACGGGCTGAGAGGGGAGCGGGGTATCTCCGTGACTCGGTCACCCTTGGGAGGCAGTGGGTGGCCAGAGACTCCTGGAACATGCAGGAGCTGGGCAGGAGCTCCATTATGGAAGGTCTCTGCATAAACCCTCTGAGGGAACTGAGCCTGGGAGGCAGCCCTGCCCCCACCTGAGCACCAGAAATTAAGTTCCCATTGAATAGAAGCCAAGCCTGCCACTGAAAGCCCTGAAGCTGAGGAGCATCACGTGAATCTCAGACCCCAAGCACTAGCTGGGCGAATCTAGGTGGGGGTGGACAGGAATCTCAGAAGTCAAGTAACCATCTAGGAAAATGCCCAGAAAAGGGAAAAAAATAAGACCATAGAAGGTTACTTTCATGGAGAGCAGATGATTTCCTCCTTCCGTTCTGATGAAGAAGAACAATGCTTACCAACAGGGAAAGACATAGGAATCAAGGCCTCTGTATCCCAAACATATGAAATAGATATTCGATAGGCTCAGGCCTTGGAAGAGCTCAAAAAGGATTTTGAAAATCAAGTTAGACAGGTGGAGGAAAACCTGGGAAGAGAAATGAGAGAGATGCAAGAAAAGCATGAAAAATGGGTCAATACCTTGATAAAGGAGACCCAAAAAAAATGCTGAAGAAAATAAAACCTTGAAAAATAGGCTAACTCAACTGGCAAAAGAGGTTCAAAAAGCCAATGAGGAGAAGAATGCTTTCAAAAGCAGAATTAGCCAAGTGGAAAAAGAGGTGCAAAAGCTCACTGAAGAAAATAGTTCTCTCAAAATTAGAATGGAACAGATGGAGGCTAATGACTTTAGGACAAACCAAGAAATCACAAAACAAAACCAAAAGAATGAC
>JAQQSK010011570.1:0-12224 GCA_028658325.1 Potorous gilbertii
TTCTCCTCATTGGCTTTTTGAACCTCTTTTGCCAATTGATTTGGCCTATTTTTCAAGGTGTTATTATCTTCAGAATTTTTTGGGTCTCCTTTATCAAGGTATTGACCCATTTTTCATGCTTTTCTTGTGTCTCTCTCATTTCTTTTCCCAGTTTTTCCTCCACCTGTCTAACTTGATTTTCAAAATCCTTTTTTGAGCTCTTCCATGGCCTGAGCCCATTGGATACCTATTTCAGATTTTTGGGATACAGAGGCCTTGACTCTTATGTCTTCACCTGATGGTAAGCATTGTGCCTCTTCATCAGAAAGGAAAGGAGCTAACCTCTGTTCATCAAGAAAATAACTTTCTATGGTCTTATTTTTTTTCCCTTTTCTGGGCATTTTCCCAGCCAGTTACTTGACTTCTGACAGTCATCTCCACCCCTGCCTAGATTCCCCCAGCTAGTGCTTGGGGTCTGAGATTAAAATGGTGTTCCCCAGCATCAGGGCTTTCAGCTGCAGGCCCAGCTGCTATTCAGGGTAAGATTAAATAAGGTTCTCAGGTGGGGGCAGGGCTGCCTCCCAGGCTCAGTTCCCTCAGGGGGTTTATGCTGAGACCTTCAACAATGGATCTTAGGTCCTGCCTGCTCCAGGAGCCTCTGTCTACCTGCTGCCTCTGCTGTTGCCTCCTGAGGGGGCCTGAGTTACAGAGACACCCTTCTCCCCTCTCAGACAGCCCAGAGGTCTCTCTCACTGACCTGCAGCACCTGTGGGTGGAGGGACCCCCGTGCCCACCAGAGATTCAGTTCCTGAAGCCTGCTCAGATCTTTTCCTCCCAAGGCTGCAGGGCAAACATAGGGCTGGGTTCTGCTCTGGTCCCATGCACAACGGACCTTTGGTGAGCATTTTTGAGGTCTTTCTGGAGCGGAAATCTCCTCCACTCTGTTGTTCTGTGTCTTCCACCAGTCCAGAATTTGTTAGGAGTTATTCTTTACAGATATTTTATAGGCTGTGGTTTTGGAGCTGGCATAAGTGTGTCTTTATACTCCACCATCTTGGCTCCTCCCCCCTAAACTGAAAAGTTTTTGCACAACCAAACCCAATGCAACCAAAATTTGGAGGGATGTAGTAGATTGGGAAAAAAAAAAATTACGGCTAAGCTCAGAGATAAAGGCCTCATTTCTAGAATATATAGAGAACTGACTCAAATGTATAACCATACAAGTCGTTCCCCAAATGATAAATGGTCAAAGGATATGAACAGGCAATTTTCAGAGGAATAAATTAAAGATATCTATAATCATATGAAAAAGTGCTCTAAATCACCACTGATTACAGAGATGCAAATCAAAACAACCCTGAGGTACCACATCGCGCCTATAAGATTGGCCAACATGACAGAACAAGAAAATGATAAATTCTGGAGAGGATGTGGGAGAGTTGGAATACTAATTCATTGTTGGTGGATCTGTGAGGTTATCCAGCCATTCTGGAGAATGGTTTGGAACTATGCTCAAAGCGCTACAAAATACCCTTTTGGCCCAGCAATATCGCTACTAGGATTGTAAACCCAAGAGACCATAAAAATGGGAAAGGGTCCCTCATGTACAAAAATATTTATAGCAGCACTCTTTGTAGTTGCCACAAACTGGAAATCAAGGGGATGTCCATCAATTGGGAAATGGCTGAATAAATTATGGTATACGAATGTAATGGAGTACTATTGCACCATAAGAAATGATGAATAAGAAGACTTCAGGGAGGCCTGGAAGGACTTACATGATCTGATGTTGAGCAAAAGGAGCAGAACCAGGAGAACTTTATGCACAGCAACGACCACAGTGTGTGAGAGTTTTTCTGGTAGAGTTGGAACTTTGTAATAACGCAAGAACTTACTAAAAAAAAAATCCCAATGGGGGTTTTCTAAGGTAAAATGCCTTCCACACTCAGAGAAAGAAACATGGAAGTCATTCACAGAATGTAGCAGATTATGTTTGTGTGTGTGTGGGGGGTTTGAGTGTATTATGTTTTGATTTGTTATATGATTTCTTCCATTTCTTTTAGTGCGACTACATAGCATGACTATAGTGAAAACATGCTCAATAGGAAAGCATATGTAGAACCTATACAGAATTGTATGCTGTCATGGGGACGCAGCGGGGTAGTGGGGAGAAGGTGTGGGGAGGATAAAATCTTTATTTTAAGGAAGTGATTGTAGAACATTAAAAAAAAATAATAAAATTCAAAAAATTTTGCATCTATATTACTTATGGAAACTGGTCTATAACTTTTGCTGTTTAGGCTCTTCCCAGTTTAGGTATAAGAACCATATTTGTCAGTAAAAAAAAAAGTGGTGGGACTCCTTCTCTGACTATTTTCCCAAATAGTTCATATAATGTTGAATTAATTGGGATTTTTTTAAAGTATTTGATAGAATTCACTCATAAATTCATCTGACCCTGGAGACATTTGCTTCAGGAGTTCATTGATGGCTTGTTCAATTTGTTTTTATCTGAAGTGGTGCTATTTAGGTATTTTATTTCCTCTTCTATCAGTCTAGGCAATATATGTTTTTGTAAATATTCATTCATTTCACTATGATTGTCAGATCCATTGGTGTGAATTTGGACAAAATAGCTCCCAATTATGGTTTAATTTCCTCTTCATTGATGGTGAATTCATCCTTTTCACTTTTGATACTGATAATTTTGTTTTCTTCTTTCTTTTTGTTTTAAATCAAAGTAACCAAAGACATCTATTTTATTTTATTTTTTTCATAATATCAGCTCATAGTATTATTATTAGTTCAATAGTTTTCTTAATTTCAATTTCACTAATCTTGCCTTTGACCTTCAGAATTTTTAATTTAGTATTTAATTGGGGATTATTATTTATTTTTGTTTTTTAGTTGCATATCAAATTTACTCAGCTCCTCTTTCTCTATTTTATTCATATAAGCATTGAGAGATACATATCTTTCCCTAAGAACAACTTTTGCTGTATCCTGTAACTTTTGGTATGCTGTTTCATTATTGTCATTGTCTTATATGAAGTTACTGATTGCTTCTATGATTTTTTGTATGACTCACTCATTCTTTAGGAATAGATTAGTTTCCAAATAATCTTTCATCATTTTTTCCATGATATTTTATCACATGTAATTTTTATTGCATCATGATCTGAAGAGGATGCATTTAATATTTCTCCCTTTCTGAATTGGATTATGCAGATTTTACCCCCTAATACTTGGTGAATTTTTGTGTAGGTACAATATACCACTGATAAAAATGTGTATTCCTTTGTATTATCATTGATTTTTTTCTCCAAAGTTCTACCATATCTGCCTTTTCTAAAATTTGATTCACCTCCGTAACCTCTTTATTATTTATTTTGTTGTTAGATATATCTAGTTCTGAGAGTGGGATGTTGAGGTCTCCCCCATTAGTACAGTTTTGCTGTCTATTTCTTTTTGTACCTCCTTTAATTTCCCCTGTAAGGATTTGGATGCTATACCATTTGGATGTTTAGTACTGAGATTATTGCATTGTCTGTGATATCCTTTAGCAGGTTGTATTTTGCTTCCTTATCTCTTTTAATTCAACCTATTTTTGTTTTTGCTTTGTCTAAGATCAGGATTGCTGCCTCTGCTTTTTTTTTTTACTTCAGCTGAAACATAATATATTCTATTCAAGCTTTTTAACTTTCCTCTGCGTGTATTCCTCTACTTCAAATATGTTTCTAGTACATAACATATTATAGGATTATGGTTTTTAGTTCACTTTGCTACCTACTCCCATTTTATGGGAGAGTTCATTCCATTCATATTCAGAGTTATGATTAAATGAAGAAATACCAATGATAATCAATTTCCACCAAGTGGTACAGCATCCACATTTTAGGGAAATTAAGTCAGTTACAGGAAGAAAGAGACTGGAAAATCTATACTGGGAGACTTCAACCTCCCTCTCTCAGAATTAGATAAATCTAACCAGTAAATAAACAAGAAAGAAGTTAAGGAGTTGAATAGAATTTCAGGGAAAAAATAGATAATAGACCTTTGGAGAAAACTTAATGGAGATAGAAAGGAATATATCTTTTTGCTCAGTGGTAAATGGCATCTACACAAAAAAGTGATCTTGTATTAGGGCATAAAATCCTAACAATCAAAACCAAAAAGTCAGAAATATTACATTCATCCTTTAAAGATCATGATGCAATAAAATTACATTCAATAAGGAGTCACAGAAAGATTGCCTAAAATTAAAAGGAAATCAAATAATTTATTTCTACAGAATGAGTAGATCAAACAAAAATCATAGAAACAATCAGTAATGTCATCAAAGAGAATGACAATAATTAGATAACATACCAAAACTTATGGAATGCAGTCAAAGCAGTTCTTAGGGGAAATTTTATTATGTGAATCAAATAGAGAAAGAAGAGATAAATTACTTGAGTATACAACTAAAAAAGCTAGAAAAATAAATAAATATTACCAAATATTTACCAAAACAGAAATTCAGAAAATCTAAGGAGAGATTAATAAAATTAAAATTAAGAAAACAATTGAACGAATAAATAAAATTTAGAGCTGGTTTTATGAAAAAAATGCAAAAGTAAAAAAAAAATCCTTGGTTAATTTAATTTAAAAAAAGAAAGAAGAAAACCAAATTACTAGTCTCAAAAAACAAAAGAGTGAATAACCCACCAAGGAGAGGAAATAAAAATATTTGTTAGGGGTTATTTTGCCCAAATGCATGAAAATAAATCAGACAATCTTAGTGAAAGAAATGAATATTTACAAAAATATAAATTGCCCCAAATAACAGAAGAAGAAATAAAATATTTAAATAACCCTGTTTCAGAAAAAGAAATTGAGCTTCCCAAGAAAACAATTCCAGGACCAGATGGATTAAGAAGTGAATTCTACCAAATATTTAAAGAATAATTAGTTCCAATACTTTATAAACTATTTGGGAAAAATAGGCAGAAATCATCAAGGACCACTGCCCTGAGATCCTAGATCCAGAGAATCTACTATCGCTTCCCTAAAGAGATCCCAAAATGAAAACACCAAGCAATATTGTTGCCAAACTCCAGAATTATCAGATCAAGGAGAAAATACTGTCAGCAGCCAGAAAGAAATTATTTAAATATCAAGGAACTCAAGTCAGGATCACACAGGACCTTGCAGATTCTACATGAAAACATCAGAGAGTTTGGAATAAGTTATTGCATAAAGCAAAGAAGGTTAAACTAGAAGCAAGGGTCAATTACCAAGCAAAACTGAGCATATTCTTTCAAGCAAGAAGGTAGATATTCAATGAAATAAGGAATTTTCAGACCTTCCATTTTTAAGTACAAGACTCAAGAGAGGCAGAAAAAGATAAACAGGAAGAGAAAAGAAAAAGAAAAGTTATTATTTAATATGGGCAATCTATTTGCATTCCTATATGGGTGTTACTTCCCTTTAAATGAGTACCTGAAAAGGTCAAGATCTCCCATTGCATCCTGGGCCATCTTCAGTCATCCTGATGAATTAATGAATATCCAGTCACAGGACCCAGATGCCTCAGGAGGTGAAAGTGAGGTTGGTGACCTTGCACAGTCCTCCCTCACTCAAAACAAAGTCAAGTGCAATTCATGTCATTATTTCTCTGATGTCATGGTCTTCTTTGAAAATGAAGTTGAACATAGACTGTGAGTAGACTGAGCTGCCTATGTGGGGACCCAGCTAACTGGGTAATTTAGCTTATCCTCTCCCTTCTGTCTCTCCTCTGTCTTTGGAGCTTACTGGATAGATACCCTCCCTCTCTTTTCCTCCCTCCCTCCCTCTTTCCCTTCCTTCCTTCCTTCTTTCCTTCTTTCATTCATTCCTTCCTCCTTCTCATTCCCAAAACCTTAAACCTAGTGCACTCTGAAGCCCTTGGGCTGGGCAACAATAGGTCCCTGCCCAACCTCCACCTAATGACTGTCTTAGAGTGATTAACACTAGTAACAATTTCTGTTGATTTAGTTATTTTTCTTTTATTCATTAAAAGGGACATTTCCTGTCTACTTTTTAAAGATGCCTATTCACTCAGTGGGCATTACCTCCCTCTAAGTGAGTACCTGAAAAACCCAGTCTAAAAAGCTAAGGTTTCCCATTGCATTCTGAGTCATCTTGAGTCATCCTGATGAATATCAGATCATGGGACCCAGATGGCTTAGGAGGAAACAGTGATGTTGGAAACATTGCACAGTCCTCCCTCACTCAAAACAAAGTCAAGTACAAGTCATCATTATTTCTCTGATGTCATGATGTTCTTCAACAACAAAGGAAGAGCAGACAAAGTAGTAGATCAGTAGGATAGGTTAGGTACACAAAACACTGTAATCAATGACTATAGTAATCTAGTGCTTGATAAGCCCAAAGATTGCATCTTCAGGATAAGATCTCACTATTTGACAAAACTTCAGATAAAACTGGAAAAAAGTATGGCAGAAATCAGGCATAGAAAATCTAACAACATCAAGAAAAGATCAAAATGAGTACATGATTTAGACATAAAGGGTGATATCATAAGCAAATCTAGAGAGCATGGACCTGTCAGATCTACAGAGAAGGGAAAAAATTAGGACTAAACAAGATACTGAGAAGATTTTGAAATGCAAAGTAGATAATTTTGATTATGCTAAATTGAAAGATTTTGTTTTGTATAAAAAAGGCAATGCACATGATTGAAAGGGAAGCAAAAAAATAAGGAATCTTTACAACCAGTGTCCTGATAAAGGCCTCATTTCTCAATTATATAGAAAACTGAGTCAAATTTATAAGAATACAAGTCATTCCCTAATTGATAAATGGTCAAAGAATATGAAAAGGCAGTTATCACATAAAGTAATTAAAACTATCAGTAGTCATACAAAAAGTGCTCTAAATCACTATTGATTAGAGGAATGCAAATCAAATAAGTCTGAGGTATCACATCAAACCTTTTAGATTGACTGACATGACAAAACAGAAGAATGATAAGTGTTGGAGAAGATGTGGGAAAATTGAAACACTAATGCATTTTTGGTAGGGCTGTGAGTTGATCCAACCATTCTGGAGAGCAATTTGGAACTGTGCCCAAAGGGCTATAAAAACAAGCATACGTTTTGATCCAATGGTACTGCTTCCAGGTATGCATCCCAAAGAGATTATTAAAAAGGGGGAAAAGGATCTATATGTACAAAAACTTCTATAGCAACTCTTTTTTTGTGTGTGATGGTCAAGATTTGGAAACTGAGGGAATGCCCAGCAAATGGGGAATGACTGAACAAGTTGTGGCATATGAATGTAATGGAATACTATTTTTCTATAAGAAATAATGAGTTGATTGCAGGAAAACTTGCAAAGACTTAAAGAATTGATGGTGAATGAAATGAGCAGAACCAGCAGAACATTGTACACAGCAACAGCAACATTGTGTGATTGCCAACTTTGATAGACTTACCTCTTTTCAGCAATTGAAGGATCTAGGAGAACTCCCAGAGGCTCATGATGGAAAATCCTATTCACATCCTGAGCCAAACCTATGGAGTCTAAATACACATTGAAGCATATTATTTTCTACTTTTCCAAAAAAATTGAAACTCAAACTCTTATATGAGCAAAAGTTGAATATTATCTTTACATGCAATTGGAAAATAAAGTACTGGTAAGTAAAAAAAAAAAGAATATATGTACAATATTGAGTAATAACGTGAAATACAATATACCAGAAGGCAAAATATATGGTCCAAAATGCAATAATAAGTTATCCAACAAAAATGAGAATATATTTATTGTCTGATCCACAAATGAATAAATGGACTTTTAATGAAATTGAGGACTCCCAAGCATTATTTATGAAAAGACGAAAGCTCAGTAGAAATTTGGACTTTCAATTTGTTTTTGTTGCTTTTCAGTCATTTCAGTATGATTTGAACTCGTCTTTCTGACTCCAGGTCAGACACTCTATCCCCAACAACATGTAGCTGATCCTGTACATCTTTTAGGAAGTTATTATTTTTATTATTTACCAAACTATTAATTCTACTTTCATAATTTTCTTGCATCCCTGTCATTTCTTTTCTCAATATTTCCTCTACTACTCATGTCTTTCTTTAACTCTTCTAGTAATTCTTGTTTGCCTTGGGTGCTATTAGCACTTTTCTGTGAGGTATTGTTTACAATTTTTTCACAGTGTTGTTTACTCTGAGTTTCTTTTTTTCCCTCTACCATAATAGCTTTTTATGTTAAAAAAAAATTTTAGTATATTTATTTTTTCAGCTTATTTGCTGACTTTGAATTTTATGCTAAATCTGGGCTCTGGTCACCTTGGACTGGGAATTCACTGTTCCAAGCATAAGAGTTTTTAACACTACTCTTTTCAGAGCTATTTCTGAAGGTCTGTAAGTTTTAGGGGCATCTGAGCATGAAAGAGAAATATATAGTTACTGGTCTCCTGATTTGAACTTTGGTATTTAATGAGGAATAGCCCCTGGTCTCCTTCAGCCATAAGCACTAGCACTCTCTTTGTCTTAGAAATATGATTAGATCCATGCTTCCTTGTGATTGACCCCCACCACCCCTTTCTGCCCTTAAACTAGGACCCAGAACATTATATGGACAACAGACTTGCCAAACGATGCTGGCTATATCCAGTGCCAGCAAAGGGTCCCCTATAATATCTCGTTGGCCAGTTATGTGACTCTGTTATTATCTCTGGGCTGAGAGACCTGAAGATGGTATTACTATTGCAGCTGGTACTACTGTGGGTACTGCTGTGGGTGTGGGTGGTAGGATGCCTCTAGACAGGTTTCCACTCAGTTTCATAAACTTCTCCTGTGGAACAGTTCAAGTTTTCTTAGACTGGAACAAATATCTCTCCTCAACTCCTTCACTCTACTGCTCCAAAATTTGATTTGAGGTGTTAATTCAGTTATTTGGAGGGGAGTGGTAAGAAAATTCAGTTGGGTTGCCTCTTACTATCTAATTTTTTTCTAATTTCATAGGAATTTTGTTCACTGAGGAAGTAGTTTATGGGGTTGGGTTGCCAAGAGAGTATAGTAACTATATTTATGAAAATAAATACTTATGTAAAGTCTTTAAGTAAATACTGAAAACATTTTTTAAAAACATTTGCAACCTGCACTAAGATCTTTATCAGCAGGAAAAGAAAAACACAACTTAATATATACTTAATTAAATTTAGAGCAGCAGATTGAAATTCTCTACTGGATGACTATTTGTGGCTATATTTTCAGTGTTTTTTTGCTGATGATTGCTGAATGCTGCCAGTAGGAAATGCATAATTATATCCCCCTGATTAGTTAGTGAAGAGATTATGGATAGTATTTTACTGTCCTCATGGCACAAATAATTAGGAAGCAGTGGATTTTCTAACTCAACTTACATTTGTGTAAATACTCCATAAGACTGCAATATCATTTTAAATAGATTTCACTAAATTTATAGCTATATGTCACTAAATGTATAAGAGGCACAAAAAAAAAATCACCCAGATCTTTTATTCCAATTATTTCATGAATTCTTTCCAAAACTTTATTCTTTCATTATGCATTTAGGATTAAAAGTTGGATGAAAGGAACTGATTCATACAAAGCGGCAAGTTCTTTTTAATTTAATAATAATAAAAACAAAATCTTATGTTTATATAGAAAACTAACAATTGAAAAATGTTCTTTCCCCACCCCCATAGTCATTTTGGTCCACAGACTACAACCAAAATGTCATCACATAACAGTGAACTTCAATAAAATGATGAATCTTTAGTAAAAAATTGCTTTATTTTTAATAAAATTTGTCCTTATTCTTAATATTAGATTCTACTGAAATTTGAATATGGTTATCATGATGGGTGCCTGTGTTTCAGCATGCCTTTTCTTCTTCTCACTTTACAATTCAGATGCATTGAATATATATATACATATATATATATATATATATATATATATATGTATGTATGTATGTATGTATGTATGTATGTATGTATGTATTAAGCACGTTTATTCTTTCAGGGACAGTGATTGGTTGATTGGCCCTGGGGATTAAAAGAGAAAAAAAAAGAAAAGAAAAATATATTCAAGGAAGTTACATTGAACTGGGGGCAGGGGAAGAACTTGGATGCAGAATTTCTTCAACCCTTTTGATTTTAGAAACAATGATTCTTCTGTATTAACCTGAAGAATGAAAAAGAGGCAAGCGGAAAAGTTGCCCATGCTTGAAGTTGAAAACTATTGGATTTTTAAAATGAAGCTTTTTATATGGTGTTGTACTAAAAATGCTTTACAAACACTTGAGAGATCTATATTAAATTATGTTGAAATTAAAACCCAAAATACTGAATTTTCAATAATTTATTTCACTGACATCTTTTGCTTTTATATAATCTTCATTTGCCTGCCTACTTCCTTCATTACCTACCCAGTGGCCCAGCTCTTTAACCAAAATTTAAATGGTTCATAGATTTAGAGATGGAAGAGACCCTAAATGGTCAACATTTCCAACTTCTTATTTTATAGATGAGGAAACTGAGGCCAAGAGAGTTTAAATGATTCATTCATGGCCAAAAAACTAGTAAGACAAGACCTAAACTCAAATCTTTTTCACTTAAATCCAAAGTTTTATCTACTACAGCTCACTGCCAAGAAATAGAAGCAAAATAATCCAAAAATTTAGGAAAACAAAGCAAGTTTTCTGATTCTGACTGTATATACAATGCTCCACAACAAAAGTCTCTCAGTCTTCTTTTCTTTCCATTCATAAGGTTATAATAATTGAGTATTCAGAAAGATCTTGAAACCACTTCACTGGATTGGGCTTTTCAACCTTAAGTAGGTGAGGATTTGTCTCAATTAATCAAAGCTTTGGACTTTTTTTTTTTTGAAATTTTATGAAATTTTTGAAAGCCAGTGATGAAATAAAATGACACCACACAAAATTTCTTCCTACTAGATAAGCAATTTCATCACACTCTCTATCCCAAGTACAGAGTTGATTGAAATCAGTGTTCCCACAAGTGGTGAATGAAGCGATATCATTCCTGATAAATCACCTGACAAAGAGTTATTTGGAGACTTTGGATTTTCCTTGATCTTTGCTTCTCTTTATCCAAAGGATAATGTAGCAAGCTTGAGATATATGGAAGATTTTTTACTTTCCTTGTCCCATCAGCATCACTTTATTTGTATCATCAGATAGCCACAGGTGCTATCTTTGTCCATACAGTCAACTAAAGACAACCTGATGCAGATTCATCATGTTTTAAGGGAATTTCTTACCTCTCATGAATGAGTAAAACAAAATGGAAAGGGCTGCCAGTAGTCATGACGTACATTACCCTTTTGCCTCATGTATTCTGTAAATTTGAGCCTATTTTCCATGTAAGTGCAACAGACTTGTTATACATAAATATACATGTATATGCATATGCACATATATGTGTACACACATATATATATATGTGTGTGTGTGTATGGTATATATGTATAAATATATATACATAAATACTATACTCTGAAAACCTGATAGATAGCCTTTGGTTTATAAAACTCATCTGTGAGTGTAGGAGTTGGGATAAGGACTGAGAGTGTACATGGACTTTACCTATATAAATTCTGCACATTTCATTCTCCATCAGTTTATACAATTTGACCTAGGATTTTACGGATGTTTTGTATTAATTGTTTCTTACTCAACAATGTTAATTAAAAAGTTCTGTCAGGTTCATAACTATATTTAGTCATTCAAGAAATGATGGACATCTAGTTTTCTATTTCTTTTCTGCAACAAAAATAAATGCTGATAAAAACATGTTTTTCTTTCATTGAAAATTTTCTGTATTTACAATTCTTGGAATATATGTATGTCAGCAAGTTGTTTGGGTTAATGGTTTGGTCATGTTAATTACTATCAGTAAAAATCCATATTTCTATAGTAGATGGAAGATTTAACAATCTCAAGAAAAAATTGTTAGAGGGATGGAGCTCAGATGCAAAGAGAAGGCAAGGACTCACCTTAATTCTCCCAAATTCCTTTCCAAACAATTTAAAATAGCATCTTAAAACAAATTTGGGCGGAGCCAAGATGGCGGAGTAGAAAGACTCACCTATGCTAGGTCCGAACCCACAGCCCATAGATTTCCTGTAAAAAGAACTCCTGACAAATTCTGGAGCAGTGGAAGCCGCGCAGAAACACAGTGAAGGAGATTTCCGTTG
>JAQQSK010011571.1:0-12223 GCA_028658325.1 Potorous gilbertii
CCACTCCCACCCCCGCCCCTCCTCAGCCTCGCTCTGGTCCCACTCCCACCCCCGCCCCTCCTCAGCCTCGCCCTGGTCCCTCTCCTAACCCCCCCCACCCCCGTCCTCAGCCCCCCTCCGCAGCCTGGTCCCCCTCCATCCTCCCCAAAAGCTCTTTGAGAGCCCCCCAGCCTGGCATTGACCCTCCTCCCCCCAACCCCCTCCCTGCCACTTCTGCCCCCCCATAACTCGGGAAGTAACTCCCGAGGGGGGGGGCCAGGAAGCCCCAGCCCGTGGGTGCAACCCCTCCCCCGGTGGTAGTTGTCAGCACCCAGCAGTGCCCGGCACGCAGTTGGCACCACACAGTGTCGCTCATCCCAGGCCCTCTCTCTGCAGATGGACGGAGGCGAGGGGGCCTCTGGGCCCCCGGGGCCAGCGGAGCGCTCCCACCGCAGCAGCGTGTCCTCTGTGGGAGCCCGAGGTGGGTTCTCGGGGAGCTGCCTGGATGTGGGAGCAGGGCGGACAAGGGAGCTGGTGTCCGGCCCCACCCCTCCGGCTTGTGAAGGGAGGGCCGGAAGGATCAGCCCTGCCCCAGGGATTTCCCCAGGGCACCCGTGGTGGGGGGATTGGAAGAGGCAGAGACAGGAAGGGCTGGTCACCTGGGGGACCACCGTGCTGGGCAGGAGTGTCCAGTGTCCAGCCTTGTTGGGCAGGCCTGGAGCTCAGGGCGCTGGCCCAGGAGCCTTCTGCATGAGGATGGAACCCACCAAAAGGAAGCAGGAGAGTGTCTTGGGGTGAGGGGACTGAGAGCTGGCCTAGAAGGTGGGAGGAGAGCAGGGGGGCTCCAGAGGGTGAAGGATGAGAAGAGGACAGCAGGGCTGTGACTTTGGAGAGAGCAGCCGGTTGAGAGGAGAGGAGGCAGAGGCCGGAGCCTGGAGATCTGCTGGGAAAAGAGAGACCAGGGAGTGAGTTTGGGGGGCAAGCAGGAGGCTAGTGGCACTTGGAGTCATGTGTTTGTGCAGTGTCTCCTCCATTAGACAGTAAGCTCTTTGAAGGTAGGGCCTGTCATTTACCACTTTTTATATCCCTGGAGCTTAGCACAGGGCTTGGCACATAGGTGTTTCATGAATATTTATTGATTGACCTAAATTTATATCCTGCCTTAGACTTTTGATGACTGTGTGACTCTGTGTCTATCACTTCACCTCTGCTTGCCTCAGCTTCTTTACGTAGAGCACCTCTTTCCCAGGGTGGCTGTGAGATTCAAGTGAGAAAACATGTAAAACACTTGGGAAACCTTCAGACACTGTCAGTGAATGGTTGGATGAGATTTTAAAAGTCCAATTTGGGAGCATCTTCCAGGCTGACCCTCATGTAGCCATGGTCATCTCTATGTAGAGGCCCTAAATCGCATTACAAAGCTGAGCTTGTCCCCCTTTTACAGGAGAAGTTGAGTCATCACAGACTCATCATTTGGGGAGCTGGGCCTGGCCCTCCTCCCTCCTCCTCCGTCTCCTCAGCCAGCTCTCTGGGGCCCCCTTTGTTTTCCTCTCCTGGTGGTGCTTTGGACACCTCTGCTAGCTTGTGCCATTGCTCCTTCTCTGACCTTTGTGTAAAAAGATGGCTTTCTCTGAGGAGACTTTCCTTCCCTGACCCTTCCGGCCTTGCCAAAGTTTTCTCCCCTTCATGGCCAGCAGGCGGTTTTTAATGGGAATAATCCTAAGGTCAGAAGGGGCCTTCAAGATCATTTGGTTCCTCCTTCTGTGGAGAGACCTGAGGAGAGCTCAAGGACTGACCCAGTCACACGAGTCGTGGATGACAAAAGCAGCGTTTGATCACAGATCCCTGAGATGCCAGGCAGGGGAGAGGCTCCATTCACGGTCTCCCAGGGCCCTCTGTGAGCTGACCTGGTGGTCAGACGCTCCACATTTGGCCAGGATTGACAGACAGGGGCTGTGCCCAGGCCTTAAATGTCTGCCCTTCCCCAGGCCCCTGCTCTTTCCTGCCACTTGCTCTGCTTGGTGAGCGCTTTAGCCTCCCCACAGATGAACCTCAAGTAGAATATTAGCCTGACTTACAATCCAACTTCTGGCTGTTAAGTAATAACTGCCTTCTGATGGGCCATGCTCTAGGCTAGGCCTGAGGACCCCCAGAAATGAAATGGAAAACTTGAGGGGGAGAAGGGAGTTATCTCTGCAAAGGCCTGTGGACTGGCTGATTTTGTGGCAGACGAGCATCTGTCTGCCAGCCACTGTCCCTGGCCTCCAGATGTGCATTTCCACCCTTCTGTTCCTTCCCTCTCAGCCTGTCTGCTTCCAGCTCATTGTCTCCACTCATAATCCAGGCCCTGGTGATCCCTCACCTGGCATTGAGTCTCTGTCCTCTCCACCTTCTCCACCCACCGACCAAGGCACAGGTCCAATCATAGACCCTGTGGTTTGACTCCCTCCTGCCAAACTGGCCACACTTACTTTACATCTGACCTCTTCACACACTGATTTACAGCCAAACTGGCCTCTTTACTGATCCCTCAATTTGGTGCCATCTCCCATCTCCACACCTCCACACAGGCTAACCCCTGACCCTAGAATGCCATCCCTCTTCCCCTCTGGCTTTTAGAATCCCTAGCTTCCTTCATGACTCAGCTCAGGGGCCATTTCCTTTTCTGAATCCTCCCCACCCCCAATCAGTTGTTACTGCAGTCTCCCCTAAATCACATATTCTTTTCTATGTGCTATGTCCCCACCCAAGCCATCACTGGTCCCTACCTGGGAGGAGGTACTTAATTCTCACTGTGGTAAGAGGGTGTGGAGAAGGCACAGAGGACCCTTGGCCCCATCTCTGAGAACTGGGCCACTGCTATTAAAGAAAAGGAAAGCTTTAATGGAAATGGCCCTGGGCAAGTGTTTCATTCCTTAAAGGTCATTAAGTTAAGCACCTACTATGTGCCAGGCCTTGGAGATACAAAGAAAGGTAAAAAATTGAGAATCAGTCTGATGAGGGAGACTGTGAGCAAACTGACCTAGGACAGGCAGGAAATAAGGAGCATTGAGAGGGGCTGGGCAGGACGGATTTTAGCTGGGATGTGACCAGGGATGTCAGTGGGCAGAGGGGAGGAGGACCTGGGGGAGGGCACAGCCACAGAGAAAGCCAAGAGCCCAGAGGCCAGACTTGATGGGGAGGGGGGTCCTGGGGCTGATGGAGGTCAAACACAGATGTGTTTGGGATACTTCTTCCTTTCCATCCCATTCACCTGCTAGTGACCATCCTTCCCTCCTCCCTGGAGGGGAGACCAGACTCATCTAGGCAGGCGAACAGGCCAAGCCTCAGCCTGGCAACCAGGCACCCCAGGGACCAGAGTTCTGCTGCCCCCTGTTTTGTCCCTCCTTCCCCTTATTCATGGGTATCCATTCCCATGGTTTCCCCTGCACCTCTCAGGCTTCTGAATTCACAGTGCATAGATTTGCCTTGGCTCACACAACTGGGAAACGTCAGGCCTTTGCACTCAGTGAGCCTTCATCTGTTAGGCCCCTGCTGTATGCAAGGCAGTGTGCCGGACACTGGAGACCCCAGCAGAGCCAAACACGAATCCAGGGCTTCCCTTTTCCCATGTACAGATACAATGAGAGTGAAAATAAAGGTGATCTTGGGGGGGCAGCAGTGTGCAGATCAGTAGGGTTTCATGTAGAAAATAATTTTTTTTCATGGTTAAGCATAAATTCTATTTAGGCCATTGTATCAGAATCTGTCAGATTATAAACCAACAATATTTGTTCGCAATGGGGAAGTGGGACCAGTGTTTTGGATTTAAAAAAAAATTTTTTTTTTTGTCTTTGCTTTTCCCCCATACCCAGCCTGTGGATAGGTTGGAGAAAGTGCAATTCAGCATAATTTTCCTCCAAATATTAGCCCTTTAGAAAGTCATTCTTAAGCTGAACTGTGAAGGGCCCTGAAAATCTCAAAGACAGAGATGAGGAGGGGGAACATTCCAGGGATAGGAGGCAGGCAACCCATGTGGTGCCCCAGTGCACAGCGACAGCAGGAAAGCTGGTCTGGCAAGTGGAGATCATGGGGTGGGGAGGACCACTTGATCAGGCTCCTGTGCTACCCTCCAGAGTCTAGTCCCTTCACATGACTCTCTGCCACCTCCCCCAGGGTCCTGGGGATTGTCACCCTACTACTGAATGACCATGGCCAGGATTAGAAATGAGCTTTATCCCGGTGTCCTTTCTGTTACCCCTCAGTATGTCCTTTTCCCCCACCCCCATTCCCCGCTGTCTGATTCTGCAAGGTGTGTCTGCTCTAGTTTTGCGGGGTGGTGCAGACTAGCCTGTGGCCAGAAAGGTGCCCCTTTCCCAGGGGGTGTTAGGCAAGAGATGGCCATTCTGAGGAGGAACTCAGAGATCCCCTGCCCAGCAGCATCCCTAGAACTCCCCCTAGGTCTCCGAGGCTGGGAGGGGGTGCTGTTGGATTGGCTACAGCAGTGTGACTGTAGTTTGTGTTGCAGCGGCGGACGTGCTCGTGTACCTCATGGATGACACAGCACTGCCCCTGGCTGTGGAGAATGTGGTCTCTATCACTGCTCAGGACCTTCACCGTACCATCCGAGAGGCTCTGCAGCTCCCCGACATTGCTGTGGAGGCCTTTGCCCTCTGGCTCATCTCACCTTTGCTTGGTAAGGACCCTCAAACATTATCAACTGGAGGCATCTGGTAGAGTGGAAAGGGGGCTGACTTTGGAGTTGGTGGACCTGGGTTCAAATCCTACCTCCGGCATTCACTCCCCCTCTCTGGGCCTCAGTTTCCTTCTCTGTAAAATGAGAAGGAACACTGTGGCTACTGAGATCCCCCAAGCTCTAGACCTGTGATCCTATGAACTGGAACATGGAAAGGGCTCCTTTTGGAAACAAAATGTATCTGGAGGTAGTTTTCTCAACCTCTAGGTGGACAACTTGGCAAATCAGCTAACAGGGAAGGCCTTTGCTGGGTCCCCAGGCTCCTGCCAGCGTTGTGTGGGGAGCAGGAATGTGATCATAGGGTACATGGCTTTGGATCCAGGCATGAAGTTCGAGGTGGCTCCCATTTCCAAGGGGACAATTGGGACCAACGTGGGGGGTATGAGGCCTCAAGGGGGAAAGAGGGAGGGAACATGGATGGACGACTCAGAGGTATGGGAAATGCAGGGAAGGTTGCAGGCTTCTGTCTCCCCAGGCTGTTGAGAGGGCCATGCTCCAGGTGTTACTGTGGTCAGAGTCGGGAATAACGGCCCAACACCCCTGAACTCTGGATGCCTCAGTTTCCTCATCCTTAAATTGGGAGTGATGATAACGATAGCACCTTCCTCCAGGGCAGTTGTAAAGACCAAGCCAGGCCCGAACCTTAGAAAGTTGGAGTTCTGGTCTTGGTGTCCAAAGATGTAGGTTCAGATTCTTGGATTTGCTATATGACCTTGGGCAGTTTCCGTCCCCTCTCTGAGGCTGTTTCTCCATCTGTACCCAAAGAGGATTTCAGGCCAGCTGATCTCTGAGTTCCTTCTTCCCCCCGATCCCCCACCGTGTGTTGCCCTTCTTTTCATTGAGGGAGAAGGGCAGGAGCTGATGGACCCCTGGCACTGGAACCTGGGGACTGGCCCCATCTGCCCTCCCTTGAGGGGGTTGGCTCAGCCCTTCCAAGTGGTAGAGTAGGCATAATCCACCCATTTCAAAGCAGAAACCATAGGGGCCCTCAGGCTTTTCTACACCTTATCCTCAAGCTCAGGCTCTGGTTCTCTTCATCGATTCTGAGGCTGATGACCTCTACCCAAAGCCATGCATGGAATTAGAAGGGGGGCTGCCACCGTGCCAGGGGATGGTCCTCTGTCAGGAACTAAGTCATTTGGGAGGAGTCAGGCCACCTGGCTGTCAGCCAGCCCAACACAGTCCTCTTCCTGCTCCCTCCTTGCCCATCCATCCTCTCTCCTCAGCAGCCCCAGCTCCTGTCCCCACCTGCCCCTACATCTTCTAGGCCTTGGGGCTTCCATGGTTCTCTGACCTTGCAGGTGGGGCTCTCTCCTACTGATCCTCCAACCCCCTCCCCTTTCCACTCCACCCCTTTATAGATAGTGCCCTGTAGAGAAAAGCAGGGGGCGTGCCATCCCCAACAACTGATGTTCCCCTGCTTGTCTTGGACCTCTTTGCCTTCCTCCCCCTCCCCAGTCTGAGCACATTCTTGACTCTAGCTGTGGGAATCAGCTTCTTGTCTGACTTGAGGCACTCTGATGTGGGTTGGTTCTGCCCCCTCTGAAGTTCCTTTTCCACCCTGGCCGTGGGCATACCTGAGCTGTAGCCTCACAGTGAGTGTTGAGACTTCTTTGTGGCCCAGCAAGCTAAGACTCTAACTTACTGCGCAGTGTGGTGTCAGCGGGCTTCCCTGGCTGTGCCCAGCAGCATGGGGAGAACCTCGCCCAGACAGGCCAAGTGAGACTTTGGGGGCACAGGACCCTTGAGGGGTGAGAAGAAAAGAGCTAGCCCCTGGGAGACTGAGTGATCCAAGACATTAAGGTGATGGGGCCAGACTCTCCCGACTCCAGCCTGGGGCCCAGGTGTCCTCATGATTCAATCACTATGTCATGCCACTGTGTACAGGGCTGTAGCCCCAGGAACTCCTCCTCTCCAAGGAGATGATGGTGGCAAACCACAGAACTATGTGGTAAACAGACTGGCAGCTTGACCCCAGGGCCACTGGGAAAAGGAATGGGGCTGGAAGTGGAGGATATGGGAATGAGGCTGCTGGAAGGAATAGTTTTGGCTGGGGGATCAGAGAGCCCTGAAGAAAGGAGCTGGGGCCATGTTAGGAGTGGTTGGGGGCAGAGGCAAGATCCTAAAGACCAAGGAGAGGTCTGTGGGTTTGCAGGGACAGCCCTGTGTTTGGGCAGCTCCAACGGGGCAACAGGTGGAGGTGAACAGGGGCTGGGAGACCGGATTGGAGCTGAGGATCTGGCCAGGGTGTGGGAGAGGGGATGCAGAGTAAATGTTGGGGGGGGGGGGTGCTAGGGACACTCCTTAGGGTCATAGAGTCATTGAGGCCCAAGAACTTACACGACAGCAAAGAGGCAGCCGTGGGATCTGAACCCCTATTGTTCCTCTCATTTTAAATCTAGGCCCCTTTCCACTGTACGCACATTAGAGGTCAGCTGGACTCAACAGGACTTAATAGTCACCTGCCTCTTGTGGGGGCACAGTGTAGATACACCCCAGAGGAGGGATATTCTGGGTTCATACATTTAATGTAAGGCTGCTTCTCCCAAGGCCTGCCTGCCCTTTGGTTTCTGGAGAGAGGGGCCTTGCCGAGTTTGGCTCGGCCTGGGTTTGGCTCAGCCCAGCTTGCGCCACCTCTTCTCCCTGAAGCTTGACCTTGCTGGGGCATCCCAAGGAACCAGGACGTAGGGAGCTGGGAGGGGAGGGAGGGACCTGCTCCTTCCTGAGGCACTGCCTCTACTACACTTAAGGGTCCTTCTTTGATTCTCTGCAGAAGTGCAGCTGAAACCTAAGCACCAGCCCTACAAGGTGTGCCGGCAGTGGCCAGACCTGCTGTTACGCTTCACAGATGCCCCAGAGGATGACATGGCTATGGGTCTGTAGCACTTTCCTTCCTCACACCCCAGAACTTTTCTTTGCCCTCCCTCTCTCCTTTTCTCATTTCAGGTTAGAGGGGTGGGTTTTCTATTGAGATTAAGTCCAGTTCTCTAATTGTGGGATCAGAGGTGAGAGTGTTGGCCTTTAGCCCGAGGGAAGTGCGAGCTGCACCATGGGACCTGTAGCCATGGAGTCCACAGTCCCTCCTGGCCTTGTCCCCAAACCTTCTAGAGCCCAGGCCATTCCGGTGACCAGGATAGCTAGCTAGGCCACAGCTGGGCTGGGCTGGGTGGAGCACGCCTGAGATGAGTAGAAAACCTCCAGCACAGGCTACCTTTGTCTCCTCGGCTGGCCATCATCCCTCCCTGCTGCCTGAAGTGGAGCCTCACCTGTAGTGTCCCCAATGAGTCTCCTTTATAAATTGTGGCACATGCGGCCAGAACAAGAGAAATGGGGTTGGATGAAGAATCGGCACATCTGGGAGAGGGACAGGTTTGTGACTTTCTAATCTCTCTCCCCAGATGAGCCATCTCTGCAGTTCAGAAGAAATGTCTTTTTCCCAAAGAGGAAGGAGTTGCAGGTGAGGCTGCCTGGCCTCAGCAGAGCCCAGAACAGACTCCCCAGGGTGCTTTCTGTCTCTGCCTTCTCTTTCATCTCCCTCCACCCTTCACATTCTCCCATGGTCCTGCTGTGGCCTCCCAGGCCAGGCCTCCCTGGCGAGGCCTCTCTCTGAGGACCCTTTGGTTCTTAGGTCAATAATGAGGATGTCTTGAGGCTGTTGTATGAAGAGGCCAAGTTCAATGTGTTGGAGGTGCGCTATCCCTGTGATGTGGAAGACTGCGAGAAGCTCGGGGCCCTGGTGTGTCGACTGGAACTGGGGCCTTACCGCCAAGGCCAGCAGTTAGCCTCTGCTGTGAAGTAAGGACCAAGAGGGCTCATTGCACTTGGAGGAGAAATACATCTTTACCTGTCTCTTCACCTGACTCCCGCTGACACTTAAGGTTTCCTTCAAATATTTAGAAACATTCTGAGAAAATGAGCCCCCAGCCTTGACCAGAAAGACTGCCAGAGGGGTGAGGCCCAGGAGACCCCAGCAAGAAAGTGGCCTCCCCAGAATTTGAACCCTGATCTGAGTGAGGCAGGATCAGGCATGCCCTCATTGGGCTCTCGTGGACAGATCACCCACCCAGACACACTCACAGTCTGGGGGGCTGCCTGTCTTGGGTTAACACATACCTGAGGCTCTGGGGCCAGGCCTGCTCAGCTCTGGCCACCTCTGGGAGGGACCTACTTGTCTCTACACCCTTGGCCTCCAGTCGTGGGCTGCTGCTTTTTTCCATCTTGTCCTCTCTCCCCATCTTCAGAGGCCTGGGCCCCGTCCCACCCCCTCACAAGAGAGCCTCTAATGCCCTAATGAGAGCAGGATGTTGAGAAAGCCTTCTCCTCCTGGGACCTGCCAGGGGTCATTCCCTGAGGTGGGAAAGAGTGTGACCTGGGCAGTGTCCTTGGCTTGGCCACTAGAGGCCAAAAGCTGTCTCACATGGGACATCAGTATGAATATATCAGATGGAAGCCTCATGGCCTGATACCTCCGGGGCTCTTGAGGTTTGCTCCCTTTGCTCCCTTGGCAAGGTTACAGGTGTGTCTCTATCCCCTGATGGTCCCCATCTTATCCTCCAGAGAGAAGCTTGACTCCTTCCTGCCTGCCCATCTCTGCAAGCGGCCTCACAGTCTCTTCACAGCCTTCCGGAGCCGGGGACCCCGGCTGGTGCCAGGGGAGCAAGGCCTGTTGAGTGCCTACCAGGAAGTAAAAGAGGAAGAGGCAGGCCCAGAGGCTGAGCTGCTCACCAGGCATTACCAGGCCTACCTGCTCAAGTGCCATGAGTTGCCCTTCTATGGGTGAGTCTCAGGGAGGGGTCTTTGAGCTGGCAAATCTCCTAGCCTGAGAATAACCACGCCTGTACCCCCCAGGTGTGCATTTTTCTGTGGCGAGGTCGACAAGCCAGCCCAGGGCTTCCTGCACCGGGGAGGGCGCAAAGCTGTGACTGTGGCCATCAACTTAGAGGGCGTCCATGTCATTGATACCAAGGAGAAGGTACGGTTCTGCTGGGGCCCACTCTGAGTGTGCCAGGGTCCCGTCTGGATCTGGAAACGGCCTTCCCGGGCATCCCTCACCTCCCAATGCCTCAGTTTCTGACCTCCTAGGGTGAGAGCATATGGAAAGTCCTGTGCAGATTCAGATGGCCCCAACTTAGGTCTTTGTTGTTTGTCTCACAGGTTGTTTTGTGTAGACTCAGGAGTGAGGTGCCCTTGCCAATCTCCCCTTCCCTTTCTCCTTCGCTGTCCTATTCCTTAGTACCCCCAGTCCTATGGGAAGTTCTGAGTGATGCAGCCCCCTCAGAATCATGGGTGTCTCATTTCTTTGAACTGATTGGCTCTGACTGCAGAAGTACAAATCCCCTCAGCCACTCCCCTGCAGCAGGCAGGCTGGCCTCCCGCATTGTGTCCCTGGTCAGTGGTCGGGACCTGGGCCCTTCCCCTCTGACCGTTCCCTCCCTGTCTCCTTACCAGCACGTCCTCCTGGGCCTGCGCTTCCAAGAACTGTCCTGGGACTACACCTGCTCAGGCGATGATGAGCCCATCCTATGGCTGGAGTTTGATGGGGAGAGTGAGGGCATGCCTATCAACAAACTGCTGAAGGTCTACTCCAAGCAGGTAGCAACCTCAGCAGTGGGGGATGCGCGTGTCCCACTCTCCAGGTTGGCCAACAGTGAACTCCCCCTCTCTGCGGTGATACAGATAGTGTCAGAATCGGAACCCAGTGCCTCTAGCTCTTCTCCCTGTTCCAGCCTCTTGGCTGTTTGGACAGCTTGGAGATGGCTCCATCAGAGCCAGAGGAGGAGGCCTGGGCATGATGGGAGACCACTTTGGTCTGGGGCATTGATTTGGTTTGGGAGGTTTTGGGGGGCTACTTCATCCTTTCATGATCTTGTTTGTCCTGTGTTTTTCCTCAGTCTGCCTCTTTGTAAAAGGTGGTAATCACACTGACTTACACTTGGGTTTATAACCAAGGTTATATGGCTTTATAACCCTGTGAACTAGACAGTGAAACTGGTTGAGCCCATTTTACAGAAGACACCGCAGCTCAGAGAGGGAACTGACTTGGGCTTCTGTCGCAGAGCAGAAAGCAGGACTTCACCTGGGTCCTCTGACTCTGAATGTCCTGTGGGCAAGGATGGGGACAGGGTCTGAAAGCTCTGAATAGTGCACTGTGAACTCTGTGCCTCCCAAGTCCCTTCTGGCTTGATATCCTCAGCCCCATCCCCCAACCTCCCATGATCCCAGCCTGTTTTGCCCTCTTCCTTCCTTGGCTTTCCTAGGCAGAGCTGATGAGTGGCCTCATTGAGTACTGTATCGAGCTAAGCCTAGCCAAGGAGCCTGCCCTGCCCCAGGAGACAAAGGTCAGCCCCTCGGCTGGCCCCGGCCCCCAGCTTCCTACCACCTCTCAGCGCCACAAGCTCCGGAGGCAGAGCAGTGTGGTCTGCAGCCGTATTCAGCACTTGGCCACCATCGATTATGTGGATGATGGTGAGTGGCTCTAGACCCCTGGGAAAGGGCGTGAGGTGGGCTTCCTGCCACCAAGAGGAAAGCTTGATCCAAGGCTCTGGAGGTCATCCAGCCATGCCCAAGTCATGCTCCTCCACAACCCACTAGCAGGTGGGCATCCAGGTACATGGAGGGAGGGGGCTGGACAGCCGCATACCCAGATTTTGAGTCAAGCCCCAACACTCTTCAGCTTTTGTTAGATATATGTAAAGGGCCAGTCTTGACCTACCAAAGCAGCCCCTCCCTCTGGCACCTTCACTGCTGCATCTCCCCCCAACTCTTCTCTCAGCTCAATGTCCCGAGGCCTTTCCCAGCCTTCCAGGGGCACCATCAAAGGGATGCTCAGCGTGCTCTCCATCTGCTTTGCCTCATCCTTCAGTGGCCTTTCTAAAACAGGATATCCAGCACTGGGGGGAAGGAGGCGGAGGGTCCTGGGCACGTGGGTCTTCTCAAAACCTGTTTGCATTCTTGGCTACCATCTTGTGTTACTGACTCATCGTCTTCCCATGGCAGTACACCCCACCCCATGCTGGGGAGCCCAAATCGAAGACTTTCTGTGTGCTTATTTAACTGCGTTCAAGTAGATTCTGCTCAAAGTTCTGGCCTTTCAAGACCTTCTTGACTTCTTATTGCCACATAGTAGGAGTTCCTTGCCCTCAGCTTTGTGGAATCTGCAGATCTGAGGGGCATACACTCACCCCTTCAGCTTCTGTCCAAGCCATTGGGGAACAGCATGGGGCCACGCTCACATACTTGCCCCATGAAGCCACACCCTGCTGCTCCCAGTTCTTGTGGTGCCTCCTACCCGTGCCGCTGTCCTGAGGACAGTGGCCTGCCCGTCCCCTTGGCCAGTTCTCTGTGTGTGTGTGTGTGTGTGGTTTTTTTTATTATTATTATTTTTTTTAATAAATTTATTTATTTAACTTTTTACATTCATTTTCACAAGATTGTGGGTTCCACAATTTTCTCCCCATTTGTCCCCTCCCCCCTCCCCAATACACTGAACATTCTAATTACCCCTATCAC
>JAQQSK010011572.1:0-12223 GCA_028658325.1 Potorous gilbertii
GCTACTAGGACTGTATCCCCAAGAGATCATAAAAATGGGAAAGGGTCCCACTTGTACAAAAATATTTATAGTAGTACTCGTTGTAGTTGCCAAAAACTGGAAAACAAGGGGATGCCCATCAATTGGGGAATGGCTGTATAAATCATGGTATATGAACATAATGGAGCACTATTGCGCCATAAGAAATGATGAACAAGAAGACTTCAGGGAGGCGTGGAAGGACTTATATGATCTGATGCTGAGCGAAAGGAGCAGAACCAGGAAAACTTTGTGCACAGCAATGACCACGGTGTGCGAGAGTTTTTTCTGGTAGACTTAGAACTTCGTAATAATGCAAGAACTTATTTAAAAAAAAATCCCAGTTGTAGTCTTCTAAGGCAAAATGTCTTCCACTCTCAGAGAAAGAAATATGGAAGTCATTCTCAGAATGTAGTAGACCATGTTTATGTATGTGGGTGTTTTAGTGTATTGTGTTTTGATTTGTTATATGATTTCTTCCATTTATTTTAGTTCGTCCATATAGCATGACTATAATGAAAATGTACTCAATAGGAAAGTATATGTAGAATCTATACAGAACTGTATGCTGTTGTGGGAAGGGAGCGGGTAGTGGGGGGTAAGTGTGGGGGGGATAAAATCTTAATTCTAAGGTAATGATTGTAGGTTGTATTAAAAAAATTAAAAATTAAAAAAAAAATAATGGAATATCATATTTTCAAGCCCTCTGATCCCTTAATGTAGAAACTGCTAGATCTTGTGTTATTCTGATTGTGTTTCCACAATACTTGAATTGTTTCTTTCTGACTGTTTGCAATACTTTTACTCATCTTGGGAGCTCTGAAATTTGTCTACAATATTCCTAGGAGTTTTCCTTTTGGGATCTCTTTCAGTAGATGATTGGTGGATTCTTTCAGTATCTATTTTACCCTCTGGTTCTAGAATATCATGGCAATTTTCCTTGATAATTTCTTGGAAAGTAATGTCTAGGCTTTTGTTTTGATCATGGTTTTCAGGTAGATCAATAATTTTTAAATTTAAAATCCAGGTCAGTTTTTTTTAATGAGATATTTCACATTGCCTGCTATTTTTCATTCCTTTGGTTTTGTTTTATAATTTCTTGATTTCTACAAAGTCAATACCTTCCATCTGCTGCATTCTAATTTTTAAGGAATTACTTTCTTCAGTGGGCTTATGGACATCCTTTTCCATCTGGCCAGTTCTCCTTTATAAGGCATTCTTCTCTTAATTGACTTTTTGAATCTCTTTTGTCATTTTGCTTTTTTAAAGGTATTTCAGGTTTGTCTCCATCACCCTTTAACTTTTATTTTCATATATTGTTATTGGAGTGGATACAGTTGCCTTTTTTGCTAATCTCAACGAGTATCATCTCTCATGAATCTTTCCATATTGACTTTTACAATTTCTTATAAATAAGAATATCATATTGACCAGTCTGCTCAAGTTGGACATATAAAGACAGCTCATAGAAGCCATAGCAGATGGAGCACATTTATGACCCTGAGAAAGTCACATCCTTTTGAACTTCATTTTCCTTATCTGCAAAATGTGGATATTAATGATAATTAACTCATAACATTGTTATGAAGACTAAATTGATTTTGCACATAAAATTTTAGAAATCTAGGTAATACATGCATTATGCATATATACATATATCTCTATCAATTAATTGATTTGTTACAAATATGAAATGGTGAAGAATAAGATGAACAAACCCAGGAGAAAAGTTTATACAATACCAACAGCACTGAAAAGACAAACAACTTTGAAAGACTTACTTTTATTGAGTCAGTGATCCTCTAAGGTCAAGGACCAAAGATGAAGAAGAGTATCTACCTCGTATCCATAATGAGGCATATAATTTCTACCATGATCAATGTGGGAATTTGCTTTTTTTTGACTATGCATATTTGCTAGGAGGTTTCTTTTTTTATTTTTCTTTGTTTTTCTGCAGTCTCACCAATATTAGATTTGTTAATTAGTTTGCTTATTTAGCTTTAAAGAAGGTATAGTGGGAGTACTCATTTATTTTAAAATTGTCATGGATTTTTGATTATTAGCACTTTTCATGTGGTTAACATTATATTTCCTGTGTTGTAAATTGTCCCTTCCTGTCCATTGAACATCAGTTCACATTACTCAGTGGAGTGTACAATTTATAGATATACAATGATTCATGAATGATTCCATATGTTCTATTTTCATCTGATCTGTTTTAATATTCCTTTAATATCCTTTCAAAATCTCATTGTTATCACTAAGACATCTATAGTCATGCTAAACTGGTACACCTGCTTAACAACTATTTTCTATATTATATGTTTTTATGTGTATATATATATGCATGCATGTATATATGTATACACACATATATACACATATACACATATATATTCTGGTTTCAATTATATCCTTTTAAATTAGTGAACTTTTTTTCTGTTCAGATATTTAAAAATTCTTAACAATTGATTTTCTTAACATAATTATTTTACATTGATAATTTCTTCTAATGGTAAGTTGTTATGAGTGTAGTCTTTATCTGTCCTTTTGCTGATAATATTAATCATACAAATTACTTTCTCAGAACACATTTAGAAACACGAATATGTCACCTTTCCAAGTATAGAATAGAGTGGAATCTGTTTGATGCAAATCTCTGGGGCTGAAAAGATGTTAATTTATTGCAAAGACAATGATTCTAATTGCTTTACATGTGTGTTGAATGAAAGACAAAGGGGAGAAATCACAGGGTAGTCTGCTTTCTACTCCCCTTTACTGCTGCTACACATCTCCAGAAGTGCTATTCTGGTGAGAATGAGGACAGAAATTGGCACAGCGTGACTGCACTCTATGAGGTACGTGTCCCACAGTTTAATTGATTTTTTTTAAACCTTGCATAACAAGGGCATCGATGCAACTTCAGCAAGCTTTGGCAGCACCCTGTTCTTCCATTCGTGAAATGTTTTACTCTGATGGGTCTTATAATCTCTTTTCTAACATTAAGCATGAGTAAAAGAGGTTCTAAGATATATAAATATATATATATATATATATATATATATATATATACACACACACAAACACACACACATCTACATCTATATGTATCAGTGTATATAGTTACATATGTTTTCATACTTACATATATAAAATAATTTTAAAAACATCCTTATCTATATATTAAACAAATTCATTAAGGTTTTCTTTTTAAGTAAAATAACAATTTTGAACGAATTTTTATAATCTCAATTAAAGTTCTATCGGACTCTAGTACATCTGATCCTCTCTTTAATTTCATTGTATTCTTTTTTTTTTCAAATATATGACATATGCTCATATTGACAGAGGGAACTCCTGAAAAGGAAACAACATTAACTAATGCAATTATTCATTACCTCTGCAATTTTAAAAACTTACTGTCATCTGGGGGTTTGAACCTTTAAATGACTTGCTTAGTATCAAACTGCTGGTTCTGTCCATGGTGGGAAAAAAGTTTCTTGGTCCCCTCACTAATTTTTAACTCCTCTCACATCTTTTTGTCCTTCCTTAAGAATACATGCATCATAAATGTGACAATTTTACTTTCAAATTGCCCTTCTTTCTACAGACCTGAAGCACTGGATTCTAGTATAAAATCTTATTTTAAAATTACATTTTTGTTACTGTCTTTCCTTAGAAGATCACTTATATTTCCCAATTTATATTTTCCCCCTGCTTTCAGGGAAACATTTCTAATAATTAATAATAAAATAATACAATAGTTCAACAAATCAACAACAAATCCAAATATTCTATTCCATACCTATAGTCCTTCACATTTTCAAGGAAAGGAGGAATATGTATGTGATATCTATCTTGGTTTTCCCCAAACAGTAGAAAAGGGGCTGGAGGGAAGAATTTGGAACTCAAAATTGAAAATAACAATGAATGCTAATAAACAAATAATACATTAATGAAATTGAATGTGAAAAAATCTCACAAAGAAATGAAGGAGCTGACTCCTTTTTATCTTTCTAGGTGGTCACCTTTGAGCATAATAACTTCTCTCTATTCAGCTTCTTTTTTTAAAATTCTCATTTTTTTCATAATGTTGCAATCATCATTTATGTTATTTTTCTACTTTCTACTCATGTTACTTTGCGTCTGTTCATATATTTTCTTCTGATTGTCTATATTTATCATAATCATAATTTCTTATAGCCCAGAAATGTTTTATTTCAATCATGTACCGGAACTTGTTTAGACCTTTTCCAGTGCATGGACTTCGACTTTGTTTTATGCTATTACCTTTATTGCTTTAATTAGGAATATACTCCTGATAAGGGGTTAGTGAAATGAAAGCAATTGTTCCCCTTTACTCTGATTAGCTTGTTTTCATTCAGTTGTTCAGTCACGTCCAATTCTTTGCCACCCATGGATGAAGCATGCCAGGGTCTTCTATCCCCCACTATTTTTTTGAAGTCTTTCCAAGTTCACGTTAGTCATTTCCATGACCCTATACATCCATCAAATCCTCTGCTATCTCTTTTTCCTTTTACCTTTGATCTTTCCCAACACCAAGATCTTTTTTTAATTCCATAAATTATCCCATATGGACTACAGATATTTATAGGGAGCAGGTTTTACTAGCCTTTCAATTCCTTCAGTCTTCTGATGACAGATTTGACTGCTACTGCAGAGGTATTATTGTAGGTCCATGCATCACTGGCTACTTTTTTTCATATAGAATCCACAATGTTGCATGCCCATGGCTCATCTCTTCATTTTGGTCTTTCCATTGAAGGAACAGGTATACATGGCATACTGGCTAATTTCAATTTTACTTCTGAGGGATGTACCATATGTTTTGATATTTACCAACAATTCCAACCTTTGTGGTATGAGTAGCCATGTTGGCAGTTGCAGGGCCAGAGCTCAAAGAGGCATCAGGGTCTTTTTGTAATGAGTCCCATCTCCTCAGTATGGGGCTGAAATATTTCAGCCTCAGTATTTGACCTTTTAGTGAACAGCCCAAATTAATTTTTTTATGTATTGAATGATTTGATCTCCTTGCTGCCCAAGGAACTCTCAAAAGTCTTCTCTGGCATCATAATTTGAAAACATCAATTCTTCAACCTTCAGATTTCTTATAATCCAACACTTATAGTCATATATTGCTGCTAGAAAAGCCCTCGTCTTGACTATGAGACCTTTGTTGGTAATGTGATGCCTCTTATTTTTAGTATACTGTCTGACTTTGCTATAGTTTTCCTTCCTAGGAGGAAGCATCTCAAAAGGTGTTATTACAAATAGAATGCAAAATCATTGCAAATATCATACTTAAACTATATCTCAGAAAGGGCAGATGATAAAAATGTCCTTAGCTTTTAATGTTCTGAGGATCATAGATTTAATGCCAAAAAGAAGTTTAGGGGGCATCTAGACCAATTCCCTAATTTTTTTTTACAGTTTTAAAAACTCAGGATCAGAGAGATTAGAAGACTTTGCCACGGTTACATGGGTAATACACAGCAGAACTATGACTTGAACCCTTGATCCAGGGAATCTAAAACTTAATGCAGCTAATTCATATACATACATACATAACATCTATACACACATTTATATGTATGTAGGTTTGCATGTATTTTAGTATTCTGCAGTGGAAACTTTTCAATCAAAGCTAAAAGAATAAAGCATTCTTAGTAGTTTATTTTCCATATTTTCCTAACTTAATCTAAGTTTATACATTCAATGGACCCAAATACGAGATGCTCATATATATTTTCCTATAGGAAAAGATAGTACTGTGATTAACTGAAACTACATGCCACGTAAGTAAAATCAGTGGAGTTTGGTGGTGGGAGTGATGAGTGATGATGTATAATCTTGTAAGGTCATTCACCCTTTGCAGGGTCTAGGACTTCATCACTTTTAAGCTAAGGAAGGAAGGTGAGTTCTTAATACAGTCACAAGGCCCTGAGGGGCAGTGGCTAGGTGATGTTATGCCATGCACCTCCAGGTAACACCTACAGAAAACATGAACATAAAAGTCACTGAACTGAGGCCAGTAAGGCTAGGTGCTCAGGATGCTAGAAACCCAGGAAAAAAGGTCTTCTGTCCACACCAGCTGTAGCTCTCTGGTGAAGCTAAACTAGAATGTAACATAGTCTGCACTTAATATAAATAAAATAATATAGATTTTTCTCTTGTTAACAATATTTGAAGAAGGAAGAAGTGATTCATTAAAGGCATTTAATTCTCAGTTAACTGGTTCCAAAAAAGGTGGATATTTACATGATAGGTCTTTTTTCTTTGTCTAGGACTACATAAAAAGAAGCATTTTTAAAAGACAATTGACATCTGTCTCCAAGTTAAGTATTGCTGACCTAAAGGACCAGAATGAAAAGAAAGTAATGAGAGTTCTCTTGGGGAAGATGTAGGTTTTGCCCAATGACCCCTATTTGCTTCTCTCTGTTGAAGGTCAACGTGAGGGGAAGGTTGAAATGAATGGAATAAATTGAAGTTGGTCCCAATATGTATCTTTTGCCATTCTTTGAAGTGAGTTTAGATGTCACATAAAAAGAGAATGAAAGTAATTCTATGGGCTTGTAGGTTGTCACTGGAGAGACTAAAAGTTGAAACTTGGAGAAAATGAGATGCTACTATTCGAGACAATAAAAAGATAATGCTTTGTGATTCATATCAGTCAATTTATTATTCAACTAGATAGACCATAGCATAAATAATACATTTTTAGGGAAGAAATGTTGAAAGTGAGTTCTTAGTTACAAAATGGTAAGAGATCTCAGAAGGTTAGCTGGTCAAATCCCTTCATTTCATTTTTGAAGAAACTGAGGCCCAGTGAGGTTAGGCAGCTTCCCCAGTGTGTCATAAGTGGTAAATATTAGAGGTGAGATTTCTATGTAGCTATGAACTCATGTTCTTTCCATTACATGACAGGTCATACACTGATCATGAAGGAATTTCCTTTCTCTTCTTTTCTGCATTTTCTAATGTCTCCATGAACAGAAGGGGAAGGGAAGAAAGAGAAAGGTAAGATTATTAATCCACATTTTTATATTTATTGTTTATTGCTGCTCAGTCATTTCAGTTGTGTCCAAATCATTGTGACTCCATTTGGGGGGGGAGGGTTGTTGGCAAAGATGCTAGAGTAGTTTTCCATTTTCTTCTCCTGCTCACTTTACAGATAAGTAAACTCAGGCAAACAAGATTAAGTGACTTCATGACACTATTTGGGATTTTCTTGGCAAAGATACTAGAGTGGTATTCCATTTCCTCTTCCTGTTCATTTTAAAGATAAGGAAACTGAGGTTTTCAGTAGACATCTGTCATCTCCGGGCTGAGCGATTTGCCCAGGATTATGCAGTTAGTAAGTATCTGAGTCCAGATTTGATCTTCCTAAATCCAGGCTCAGAGCTCTGTGCACTGTGCCACTTTGTTGCCCTTCATTTATTATGATGATATATGAGAATATTTATGTATATATGTGTGTCTCTCTAGATAGAGTATAAATGCCTAGAGGAGAACATTTCCTTTTTTTTTTGTATCCCCCAAATTTGGCAGGGGGCCTGACATAGGGCTAACAAATGTGGCAATTCAACTAGCATTTATCAAATGCCTACCATAGTATTGGGCAAGATACAAGGAATATGAAGTTTTTAAAAAATGAGGACACCATCCTCTTTCTAATAGAATTTACACTCTACTGTGCAAGATAAAAAAAATCTGCGTAAAAAAGTAATTTTGGTAGGGAGATAGTGGTATTTAGGGAGAGTAAAGAAAGGGTTGATATTGAAGGTGGTACCTAACTATACATTAAAGGAAGGAACAGATTTCATAAGGGATTAGGGCTCTAGGGATATGGGAATAGGGACTATACCCATGATGTCAGTGGTATAGAGAAATCCCTGAAGAGGAAGTTCTTTCAAGCAAAGCAGGTCAGTTTTTTGAAATGTAAGATCAGAATGTTGATTAGAGCATGAAAAGTTGTCACTTGTTCAAGGTAACACAAACAGTATATGAGCGGTGAAATTTGACCTCAGGCTATGAGGTTGGCTCTTTATTCACAGTGCAATCTGGTCTCTAATTTGAAACTTAATTATCCTAGGTAGCCTTGACTTGATGTTATAACAAGATAACAATTTCAAAAATATTTTGAAGACTTACTTTCTTTTCTCTTTTCCTTCCTTCCTTCCTTTCTCTTTCTCCCTACTATTAGGGTTAAATGACTTGCACAGGGTCACACAACTAGCAAGTATCTGAGGCTGAATATAAACTGAGGTCCTCCTGACTCTATGGCCAGCACTTTATCCACTGTACCACCTAATTGTCCCAAAACTTACTTTTCTTTTCCTAAGAAAAAATATCCTTGCTGGAGAAGGACAGCACGTGTCAGAAACTAGAGACACCCAGTTGGAAATTAGACTTTGCCGAAATAAAGACAGATGATTTTGTCCTAAGCCAAATGAGAATTGTCAGTAAGAATACAAAATATATTTTTATGCATTTGACAATGCCAAAAGATTTTTGGATTATCATCAGTACTTTATATCCTGGGGAGTAGTTGGATGAGGAGAGTCTGTTTGCTGCTGACAAGAATTATAGTCATTTTCAGCTACCTAATAGTATCAGCAACACCATAATACTTTTATAGGTAGGCCGCTATCTCTAATAACTAAGGACTATCTCAGAATGGGCCACCTCCCAGGGAGGTAAGTATGGAGGAAGAACATTAGTTCACTTGCTTTCCCTGTTCTGCCCCGCCTTTCACTGTCTTCCCCTCTCTTATTCTCCTCCCTGCATACCCTTTCTATTTTCCAAGGCCCTTATTAGAGATCTGAGTCTCTGGAACACAGTTTCATCAGGACACTGACACCTATGAAAAGAATCAAGAGAATAAGGCCCACCAATACTCCATGGGAGCCAAGGGTTGCTTACTTCTACAAAGTTTTCCTTTTCTTTTTCTTTACTCACTTTGATCATAAATCTCTGGCCTATCCTCCGTCTCTTGTTTCCTGCTATCAACTCCTATGTGCATGTATGGCTATGTTTAAAATGCTCTTCCCTTCCCTGTTCAGTTCATCTTCCACTGCACTTGTATTTATAAACTCATTCACCCAAATGTTATGGTTTCCTAGGCTTATATAATCCTCCTGGTTATTCCTTTATTAGACTCTTTACCTGTGTTCTTTGGAATCTTCTTGTACTATGAATAAACATCCAGTAATCCTTAAACACTTCCTTCAAAGCTGTTGCACCAATTGAAATCTCAGTGAAATGTATGGTTTGTGAGACTGTGGTTTTAGTACAATCATTCTACAAAGCGATTTTTGTTTGTTGTTGTTCAGTTGTGAAGTTGAATCAAAGTTTAATCTTTGTAACCACATTTGGGATTTTCTTGACAAAGATACAGGAATGGTATGCTATTTCCTTCTCCATTGCAATTTTTAGATGAGGAAACTGAGGCAAACAGGGTTAAGTGACTTGCCCAGGATCACACAGCTCATAAGTATATGGGTTAGATTTGAACTCAGGATGATGAATCTTTCTGATTCTGAGCCCACACTCTATCTATTCAGACACCTAGCTGCTATGGAAAGTGATTTAGAATTAAAAAAATTAGAGCAATTAAATGTTCATGCCTTTTATCCTGGAGAGTTCATTGTTAGTCATATAGGTCAAGATAGTCATTTAAAGAAAGGAAACTTCTATTTAAACAAAAATATTTATAACAGCATTTTTGATGGTGACAAAGGATTGTAAATTAAATAGATGGCAACTGATTTGGGAATGACTAGACAAATTGTGATGCATGAGTGTTATGGAATATTACTATGTTTTAAGGAGTTATCAACATGATGAATATATAGAAGTATGCAAAGACTTAATGTGAACTGATGCAATGTGAAGAAAGCAGAACCAGGGTAAAAATAGATGGAATGATGATAACATTGTAAATGTTATAAAAACCAATGAAAACAACAGCCATAAACCAATAAAAAATGAATGTTGTGAAAATACGAAGAGCAATTTAGATAAAAGAAGAGATTTGATAAGATGCTGAACAACATTCCTTTGAAGAGATAGAGAAGAGGAAGGCACATGGATGTTCAACATTGCATAAAACAGCAGCTTTTTTTTCTTAGTGTATTGATGAGTTTTACTGAATTTTTTTCTTTTCTTTAAAAAAATATATTAGGGATGGTTCTTGTGAAAGGGAGATATACAGGGGTTAGATTAAGTTGTGTAAAAAGCAAAATATAAAAATATTTTTAAAAAAGAAACTTAGAACCTTTTTTTTTTCTTGATGGCAACTTTTATAATAGAAATTCTTTGAGAACAGAGGATGGTTTCATTTTTACCCTTATAGACTGTAATAGTAATTTAAATGGGAAGATCTTTCCCACTCATTAATAGGCCTGTATTTTAAGTGGGGCCTTAAGCTAGGTGGTGCACCAGTGCAGGAGTCAGGAGGATAGACACTTGACACTCACTAGTTGTGTGACCTTGGACAAGTCACTCAACTCCAATTGCCTCATCAGTTGGGTCATCTCCAGTCATCCTGATGAATATCTGGTCCCTGGATTTAAATGTCTCTAGAGGAGAAGTGAGGCTGGTGACCTGCACAGCCCTCCCTAACTCAAAACAAAGTCAAGTGCAAGTCATATCATTTCTGATGTATGGTCTTCTTCAGTAATGAAGGACAAACACACACAATGTATACTAAGTAGGGGAATTATTATGACACATTCATATGTATCATAACTCTAAAGGACAGCTAAGTGGTGAAGATCACATGGAAGTAGCCTGTGGTGGGAAGATGTTGCTGAAGGGGTGGAGCAGTAAGGGTGGAATAGGAAGAGGCAGAGATAGAGTGGAACTGAGAGGAAGTTAGTCAGAAAGCACTCAGAGCTGGGGAAGAAAGAGTAGACTGGAATGAATGGGAAAGCTTATTTGTAATTTTGTTTAATGGAATCCTATTTGTGATTTGTTTAATGAAACTGATGTGTGGGAAGACTAACAGAAGGAAGGCTGGGGGTTTGTCATGCCCTCGGCATTGTTATTGTGTATGGATTTCTTAGTTGCTCTGATGGATTTGACTTCCTGCTCTCTGAATAAATGTTTTGGTTCTGTGTTCCATATGAAGAGTCTGTTGTATTCTGTGATTCAGAATTGCACCAGTATATTCATGGCTACCATAGGCGCTGTTAATATTGCATAGGTGCTACATAGTTCCAGCACTTTCTGAAGTATCTGGGACATAGTTAATGTTTAACTGACTCTTACTAATTGAATAAATAAATGAATGAGTGGATACCAGAATTTTCCCCATTCTTTCAATCATGGGAAAATAGATAGGAGACAAAAATACTCATTCTCTACCTCTATTTCCAGACCATTATACTGTACTCATCACTTAATGCCTCACATGAATATCAAGCCATCTATTTATATCTCCCTGCATCTCATCCTCACTAGCCTTGGTTACACACTTCTAGAACACAAAGAGTCCTCACAAAGCTACTTTTCATTTCTTTCTATCTCTCTTTCTGTCTCTATCACCATATGTTTGTCTCTTTCTCCGTCTCTGTCACTTTCTCAATCTCTCTCTTCCCCTTCCTTTGCCTTAATGGTAACCCATTTCAATTTATATGTTCATTGGATCTTACATTTAAAACCAAAGGAGACTTTAGATATTGTTCACTCTGGGGATTCTTACCTTTTTTGCATAAACCCCTTTGGGAGCTTGGTGTAGCCTATGGACGCCTTTCGCAAATCAACTTCCCTCACTTTATAAATGAGTAAACTGAGACTCAGGCAAGTTAAGTGATTTTCCAAGGCCATACAAGCAGTTAGTTTTAGACTCATAGTCACATCGCACTGAATTTAAGCTCATGGTCTGATAGGGCAGATTTAAAGCCTCAAATTCATATATATATATATATATGTATATATATATATATATATATATATATATATATATACATATATATATATATATACACACACACATATATATATATACATACATATATATACATATATATGTATATGTATTATATAATATATATAATATTGAGATACAGCTCTGCGTTAGGGATTGGAGAAGGGAAGGATATAAGCATTTATTAAAAGTCAAGTATGCATCAGAAATTTAGGCGTTTTACAAATGATATCTCATTTAATCCTCACAACAACC
>JAQQSK010011573.1:0-12222 GCA_028658325.1 Potorous gilbertii
ACACACATATGTGTATGTATGTATATATCTTGAATCAATTGTCCCATGGCCAGTCATATTATTTATTCTCATAAAAATTCTATGATCTCTACATGTGTGTTAGAAAGTAAATCTCCATGTTGAACCTTTATATAGGACACCTTCCATTTAATATAGATATAACATACAATATATTATCAACGTGGAAGGTGTCCAACTTGGAGGAAGTGACAGTATGTGTCAGTGTCCTTTGATAATTCTACTAAAGGAATCAAATAAATACCTGACATGATTGACTCAATGTGAAAATGCATGATTTCAACAGTGTTCTCAAATTTGCCAATATTACGCAGAGAAAGGAGAGAATGAAGTAAATGAAGAGAGGTCAAGAGGATGTACGTTAGTTTAATAGATGGAGCGGTGATTGCATAATTCTCAAAGAACTCTTTCAAACAGGCTATGGCTAAAAAATGAGCATGCATTTAACAGGAGGGTAAATATGTGAAGTTCTGTTGTAGTCATATGAAGAAGCTGTACTTCTCAGATCAGATTTAGGAGGCCGTCCTGCCTTGTACTTTGCCTGTTCGTATTTCCTCTCCTGACTCAAAGGCAAGATCGTGCTTGGAGGCAGCTAGGTGGCTCAGTGAATAGAGCGTTGGGCCTGGAGTCAGGAAGGTGAGTTTAAATCGAGACTCAAACACTAAATTGCTCTGGGACTCTTAACCTTTGCTTACCTTAATTTCCTTATCTGTAAAATGGGGATAAATGACAGCAAGTATCTAGAGGTCTTCCTTTGAGAAGCAAATGAAGTAATATTTTTAAAGCACTTAGCACATTGCATGGCACATAGTAGATACTGTATAAATGAATTCCCTTTCCTTCCCTCACCCCATCCAGTGGAAGAATGGAAAAATGACAAAACTCTATATAACAGGGAGGAGAGACCATTGTTAAACGGTTTTTTTCAAGGACAAAGTGACTGATTTGAGTGCTAGATTTGGAGGTGGAAGACCTATTTCAAATTCTGACTGCCACTCACTGTCTATGTAAGCTTGAGCAAATTACTTGAAACAGTTGGATGGTGCACTGGTTAGATTGCTAGACCTGGAGTCAGGAATGTCTGGGTTAAAGTCAAGTCTCAGCTGCTTACTAGCTGTATGACCTTGGAGAAGTCATTTACCTTCTTTTAGCTTCAATTTGATCTGTAATATAGGGGTAATAACTGTACCCACCTCCCAGGGTTGTTGGGAACTCAAATGACTGCTATTTATGAAGTGATTTGCAAACCTCATAACAATACAATACTAGCGAAAAGCTACTTATTCATTTATAGGATTATAGAATCATATTTTTTAAGCTGTAAATTTGCTAAGAGGCCATTGAGTAACAAGGTAACAAAGGTAGTTTGCATGAGAAGTAATGTAAATCCAAATCTTCTAACTCTAGATCCAGTGCTCTTTCCACTGTATCATGTAGAAATGTCTAGACCTCATTTTTTTTCTCCTCTGAAGTACTGATGATCTTTAAAATCCTTCACATCTTGATAAGCTCTAGATCTTTCACCATCACTTAGATTTGTGCCTCTACTTCCTCCCTTGCAAGTATCCTGGATTTTGACCTTGGATAGCTTGATTTGATAGGTTATCTTTTGCTTATCTTTCTGGGGCCCCAGCCTCCACAACACTTTGTAGGTATATTAATCTATAAATACCGATTAACCAAGTTATTGATTTGTATATGCCAAAATACTGAGTTCATTTACCCTCACCTAGACTACTGCAGTAACTTATTAATTGGTCTATTTGTTTTCTGTCTCTCTCTTCTTTAATACTTGTGTTTAATCCTGAGCAGTCTTTCTCAGATATATGTCTGACTATGTCACTCTCCAGTTCAAAAATCTTCACTGGTGTCTAAATGTCTCCAGGTTGGGGGTTCTTAATCTGGGGTTCAAGGAAGAAATCTATAGATAGATTTCAGGGAGTACATACATTTGGATGGAAAGAAAAAAATGTATTTTTAAAAATTTTTACTAACCTTTGGTTTCTTTTTAATCTTAAGTATTTTATCTCATGCATGTCAAAAGTAAAATTATTCTGAAAAAGGGCTCCACAGACTTCACCGGATTGTCAGTGGAGTCCATTACAAAAAAGTATAAAGTTCAGAATCCCTGCTCTAGACATTGCAGAGAAATTAGCTGTGCTCCAAACTTGGTCGTCTATTTGATTTCCCACCTTTGTGTATTTAGACAAGTTGTTCTCCATGTCTGAAATACAATAGCTCCTCATCTCCAACTCTCAGAGTACTTATTCTTCTTCAAGACTCAGCTTAGGTACCACCTCATCTATGAAGCTTTACTTCACCCTACCCTACCAATGTATTTTTCCTTTTCAAATTCATCACAATTATTTATCTATGTACCTTCAAGAGGAAATAATTTCCTTGAAGATAATGACTTTTATTTTTGCCTTTGTGTCCCATGTCTCAGCACACATTAATTGCTTAATAAATGTCTCTTGAATTGAACTAAATTGTATTTTTGTAGTGCAATAAACTGATTAGAATCCTTAAGTTACTTTCCTATTTGTGTGTACGGGAGATAGAGAGGGTGAAACTCAATAAAGAACAGGACACACTAAGAAAAATACATAAGGCAAGTAAATCAACAAAGGACAATGTATGTACTTTTTTTAAAAAAAAGATTAAATGTAATTATCTTACAATGGCTAAGGAGCCAGATATGAGGTAAATGTTCCAAATGTTTGGACATGAGCACTCATCTGACCACACAAAGTCACATATTCTTGAAATGTATGGCTCAATGAGGAGGGCTTTTCTCCCCAGAGTCTTCATTCAGTGCATTTTCCAGTGGTATGTGAGCAGATAAATGCACCTAATTACTAGATTGCACAGCCTGATATATGTTTATTTGAGGAAGCAAACAACCCGCCAAATGTACAATTTTCTCTTCTTAAAGAACACAGTAATTTAAATGCAAAAGATATGTTAATCAGCATTATCATTGAGTATTTTTCATATGACAAGTTAGGGTATTCACAATTATCATTTTCCTGACAGCAGTGAAGGAACTACACTGGAATTCTATTATGGTAACATTTCTGTGGACTCAGTAAAGGCAATAAAGTTCCATTGCCAGGCTGAGATCAGCACCACTTACAGGGACAGTTCTTTCTGCATTTACTTCCTCAGTGTATACATTCTCTTTCTAACTAGAAAGGTGGATTTGTAGCTGTAACATAACGCAGAAGAAAAGAGCCTATAAAACATTTAGGAAAGCAAAATTTGAAAATGAAGGAGATAAATAGGATATGTTCTCCAAAATTACTGTACATCTTCTTTTGAAGTCAGGGCAGTCAGAGCAATGTGATAATGTGAAGTTGAGGGGTTTTAATCATACCAGGAGGGATGGGGAGCCAACTAGCAGAAGGACTCTCCTATTAGTGTCTCTAACAGTAATTGTTATTTTAATTGGCTGAAATAAACTATAGTGCCCTCAGGCCAGTCATAAAACTCTACTGGCAGGCAGCTCCTCTCCCTTTAGGAAGGAGAACCTTAATGAAAACCTTGCCCTTTGAATAAAACAATGGAACATTGTTATTAATTTTTATCAAGACTGAATGGGCTGAAAATACACAGATCAGATCAGCCTGCTTTTGGCAGTAATAGCTCCTCTTGAGGGGATGGTACTTATCAGCCATTTTCCCCTTTCCTCCCAGAAACTGGAGAGAAGGCCAAAGTCATATTATAAATCTGTAGCTATGGCAATAGAAAGTATGCTTTTAAATCTTATAGGATTTTCTATCTTATAATATAGTAACATTAAAAAAACAAACAGGGTAAATTCTTCTAGTATTTTTATTATTTCATTTGATACATGTGACAAGCCTATGAAGTAGATAGGGCAGGTATCAACTCTTATTAGAGATGAGAATAATACCTTTTCTGTGAGGTTATACAATAAGTTAGTAGCAGAGCTGGAACACTGTCAAAACCATAGTCTTCTAAAAGTGTCTTACGCAACTATTGGGGAGTTGAACTGGTAGTGCAATATCTATTAACTATGGTTTCTTTTACAGAGATTATATCACCCCACCCCAAGAACCTAGTACTTTGATATGCTTCTTTATTGGACCACATTTTGGTCTGACTCCCCAAATCAGCAAGCATTTATTAAGTGCCTGCTATCTAGGGATCATTGTGCTAGGTAATGGATGTATTAAATGAGCTAAGAGTTCTTCTGGATCCCACATTCTATAAGATGATGAAGCACATACAAAGATATATATTAGAGATGAGAGATGCAATCCAAGTGTTGTGTTAAGTATGAGCAGAGAATCAGAGAAGGCTTTACTGAGGAGATGGAGTATTTAAAAATACGAATCCAAAGCAGGTCATGTGACCTTAAAGTAGATGAAAACAGTCAATATGATATTTCAGGCTCTTCACTCTAGGATATCTCCTGGCATGCACCATCTCATCCAAAAAAAAAAAAACAGGGGGGCAGAGGCAAGATAGTGGAGTAGAAAGACACAAATATGCGGGCTCTCCCCACACAGCCCATAAAATACCTGTAGAGAGGGACTCTCAACAAATTTTGGAGCAGCAGAAGTGGAGAACAACAGAGTGAAGGAGATTTCCAGCACAGGGTGACCTGAAAGGCCCATGGGAAATGTTGGTTGCCCATCCCAGCCTTGGCCACGGCACGCCAACAACCTTCGGGGGCAGAATCTCCAGTTGCAGTAGCAGCCCTTCGCAGATCTCTCAACCTACAGGCACCAAAGGTCAGTGACAGGGTTTTTTCAGTTGGCCTAGAAGGACCTTCCCATAACTCTGGCCTTAGGCAGTGGCTGCAGAGGCCACATCAGGCAGGTAGTAGCAGTTCCCACAGTAGCCCCTACAGTAGCCCGCATGCATTGTTGGATCATAAAACCCTGGGGGCACTGAGCAACTGATCTTTATCTCACACTGAAGGGCAGCCCTAACCATGCAGCTTATCTGAATCTCAGCCCCCAGTGCTGGCTTGGTGGAATTGGAGGCCAGGTGACTGTGGAGAGGAAACTCTGCTAAAATTCTGGGCACAAAAATCTCTCCCTGCTCCCAGACCAGTGTACATGCTTGATTGTGCCACTTTGGAGGAACTGAGATCTTAAGGATCCCCAGAGTATACCCTATTCTTGACAAAGGACTCAAAAGTCAAGTAACTGGTTAGGAAAATGCCCAAAAATGGGAAAAAGAATAAGACTATAGAAGGTTACTTTTGTGGTGAATAGATATCTTCTCCCATCTTTTCAGATGAGGAAGAACAATGCTTATCATCAGGGAAAGACATAAAAGTCGAGGCTTCTGTATCCCAAACATCCAAAATAAATATTCAGTGGTCTCAGCCCATGGAAGAGCTCAAAAAGGATTTTGGAAATCAAGTAAGAGAGGTGGAGGAAAAATTGGGAAGAGAAATGAGAGATGCAAGAAAATCATGAAAAATGGGTCAATACCTTGCTAAAGGAGACCCAAAAAATGTTGAAGAAAATAACACCATTAAAAATAGGCTAACTCAATTGGCAAAAGAGATTTAAGAAGCCAATGAGGAGAAGAATTCTTTTGTGGAAGTGCAATCAGGATAACACAAGATATAGCAGCTTCCACATTAAGGGATTGAAGGGCATGGAATATGATATTCCAGAAGTCAAAGGAACTAGGACTAAAACCAAGAATCACTTACCCAGAAAAACAGAGTATACTACTTCAGGAGGAAAAAAAATGGCTTTTCAATGAAATAGAGGACTTTCAAGCATTCTTGATGAAAAGACCAGAGCTGAAAAGAAAATTTGACTTTCAAACACAAGAATCAAGAGAAGCATGAAAAGGTAAACAGTAAAGAAAAATCATAAGGGACTTACTAAAGTTGAACTGTTTATATTCCTGCATGAAAAGACAATATTTGTAAATCTTGAAACTTTTTTCAGTATCAGAGTAGTTGGTGCGATCACACACACACACACACAGAGCAAAGGATGAATTGAATAGGATGGGATCATAACTTAAAAAAATGAAATTAAGGGGCGAGAGAGAAATTTATTGGGAGGAAAAAAGGGAGAAATGGAATGGGTCAAATTATCTCTTTTAAAAGAGGCAAGCAAAATACTTTTCAATGGAGGGGAAAAGGGAGGAAGTGAGAGAAAACATGAAGCTTACTCTCATCACATTTGACTAAAGGAAGGAATAAAAGGCACACTCATTTTCATGTGAAAACCTATCTTACAATATAGGAAAGTGGGGGAGAAGGGGATAAGTAGGGTGGGGGGATGATGGAAGGGAGGGTAGTAAGAAGAGGGAGAAATTTAAAGTCAATACTCTTGGGGAGGGACAGGATCAAAAGAGAGAATAGATGAAATGGGGGGCAGGGTAGGATGGAGGGTAATATAGTTAATCTTACACAACATGACTATTATGGAAGCCATTTGCAAAACTACACAGAATTGCTTGCCTTCACAGTGAGGATGGATGAGCAGTGAGGGAGGAAGAGAAGTTGGAACTCAAAGTTTTAGAAACAGCTTGTTGAGTATTGTTCTTGCACACAACTAGTAAATAGGAAATACAGATAATGGGTTATAGAAAGTTATCTTGCCCTACAGGACGAAAGAGAAGATGGGGATAAGGGAAGGGAGAGATGTTAGAAGGAAAGGCAGATTGGTGATAGGGGAAATTAGAATGCTTGGCGTTTTGGGGTGGGGGGAGGGGAGAAGTGGGGAGAAAGTTTGGAACTCAGAATTTTGTGGAAATGAATGTTGAAAACAAATAAATAAATTTAAATACAGTAGAACTTCCTCTTTTCAATAATGAGAATAAGATAGCACAAGACAAAATTTGTGTTGCTTTTTTATTGGGGGAAAAGGAGAGTGTTTTGTACTGTTTATGCTTGTACACTTTCAAAGGTATTTGGAAGTATTTGAATTTTATCCTAAAAGGAGTGGATAGTCTTTGGACTGGGGAACCACACCAAAAGAGAGGTGTTTTTAAGGAAGACTGATCTGGCAGCTATATATTAAATAAACAGGAAAGGTAAGAAATTGAAGATGACTTTAGCAATTCAGACATGTGATGATAAGACCTTAAATGGGGAGGAAACACAATATGGGATAAGGGATAAGGAATGAGTGTTTAGAAGGAGGAGATGGTAGAAATTTATCACTAATTGCCTATGAGATGCAAAGGAAGAGAGAAAAGTCAAAGATAACTACCAGGCTTCTACTCAGGAGCCTTGGAGGAGGATGACCTAATAGAAATAAGGAAGTTAAAAGTGGAAGTTTGGGTAAAAGTAATTATTTAATTTGGGACATGTTAAATTGATGACATTGTATGAAACATAGCTTTGTTTGTATGTTCCCTCCATCCCATTAAGGCTCTTAAGAAAGAGAAAATATTCTTCAAGTAAACATCAAGGGTTGTTGTGGCTGATTTGTTTTGTTTTCAATGGCTAAGCAATGGGATACATGGGAATGCCTCAGACTTCTATGATGCATTTATTAATGAAAGAATTAGAGCACCAGAATGATATTTCATTTCTGCTTCCCTTGCAGGTTTTTCTTCAAGGTTTCTAGGGACTAAAGCATGTGCACAGCAAATATAAGGCAAAACAAACATGAAACCCTGCACAATATTTTATATGGTTTTGCAATGATGAAATGATAAGTATATTGAACAATTAATATGCAAGTAGATATAGGTAGGTGCATGCAACCCACTTCACATGTCTTTTTGAGTTTGGTCTGGAGGCTTAATAGATAATGCTCCAAATTTTAAGTATGCCCTATAAATAAGACTACTCCCTAAGGAGAGTGACTAGACAAATAATTTCTTTGGTTCAGAGTACTTCCTAGACTAGAAATTTTCCTGTAATGATGGAGTTTCATCCCCTTTCTACAACTTATAGTCTTCGAGGGTTGCACAAAGCCATGGCAGACCCACCCACAGTCATTCAAGCAGAACATATTAGAGGAGAATAAATTGAGTATAGTCATTTTTTATTCCAAAGCCAGCTTTCTGTCCGCTATGCCACACTACCATACCAATCAGAAAACTGATAAAAAGTGCATCAAGAGCTTTTTGCTCCATTGTGTCTCTCTTTGATAGATATCTAACAACTAAAGAATTTATTTGAAGTCTACAAGTTCACTTTTATGAGTTTTATAAGTAACTTATAAGTTCACAGGCATATTTAATAGTAAATGCTCCTCCCAGACACACAGATCTACTTACACATTTTCGAAAGGATTAGCTAATTCCATCTAGACACACTGGGGAAAATAACAACTAAATTAATGGAGTAGTAGAAGTTCAATTAACATGTTATTGATAGGTCTGGGGAAGAGATAATATACATATTCCTACTGGTCACTAGCCAATGCTACTAATAATCATAGAATTAAAGGTGTAGAGCTGGTAGTAAGACTGAGATAGGATAGTCCAACCCCTAAATTTTATAGATGAGGAAACAGGTTCAGAGTAATACAAAGACTTGCCCAAGATCACACAGTAGTAGTAAATAGCAGAGCTGGAATTCAAGTTTAGACTGATTGACTCAAAATCTAGTTTGCTTTCTATTTCATAATATTTCTTCTCATTGTAAAGAAATGTGTCAAATGACCAACCACTGTTCTAAGCTTTGTCAGGCTACCTATTGAAATAGAGATAGAAACAACTGCTGAAAATTAATATCTTACCTTGCCATATTTGTTTCTCAAAATTAACATTTGATTTCTTTTTCTTTTAAATGGAATGTTTTCCTGCAGAGGAGGCATTTTAGTTCATCAGATTTTAGAGTCACTATATTCAGAGATACATACATTTTTTTTTGCATGTACATACCAAAAACTATCCAGCAGATCTACTTTGACATAACTAACAAGAAGAATTCACAATGTAGAATTTTCAAAGAAAATACAATATTTAAAAGATAGTATATTCTATTTCTGAAGTAAGAGTTTCTTTTCTTATAACTTATTTCTGGGTTAAATATAACTTAAGATAAATTTTTAGTTTAGAAAGAAAACAGAAAATGTATCCTGCAAAAGATTTTAGTTAAAACACTAAAGATAATAAAATTTGATGGACCTACCTGTTGTGAGCAAAAGGATTTCTGGGGAAGACTGTAGCCAGTAAGAGTCTACTGCAGCCCAAATCTTGGTGAATCACAGGAGTGATATCTGCTATTTTCTTATCTACCACATCTTCACCTCTCAGTCTTTAATGATAGTGTTCCAAAGACCTAAAAAGAAGAGGGAAAGACATTTTTGAAAAGACTACTGAGTTACATCAATGTCACCCTGTGCCTGCTTGAGGTTGTTGTGCACTCAGGAAGGCAGAACAGAAACTTGTATTTCTTTTTTTTTTTTTAACAGTAGTCAACTTGTTGAGTAAGTCAAAAGGGTGGAGAGACTCAAATGCCAATGAATAGTGAGGGAAGAAAAAAATTTTCTGTAAAAATATATGGAAGGCAAAGTAGACACAAAATTGCTTTATCCACTGTACCATCTAGCTTCCCCATTTTACAGCATTTAACTGAATAATTCAAGGAAAACCATAGTTTAGGGTCCCAGGTTATCTAGAAGTTTTCAAGTTCTGTCTTATAGGATAGATTTGGGACTTTTAAGCAAAGAAGAAAAGTTAATAGTTAATGTAACACAAGATATACATGTGTTACATTGTTCCTTTTGTTGTGGTTTTAATTCTGTGAGTTTTTAATAAAGGAAATGGAAATTACATTAATAACAGTTAAGTTACTGTTATTCAGTTTTCAGTCATGTTCAACTTTTTGTTACCCCGTTTGGGATTTTCTTGGCAAAGATATTGAAGTACTTCGCCATTTCCTTCTCCAGCTCATTTTGGATGAGAAACTCAAGCAAATAGGGTTAAGTGACTTCCCCAGGGTCACACAGCTGATAAGTTTCTGAGTTCAGATTTGAACTCAAGAAGATTTCTTCCTGATTTTAGGCCTGGCATTCTCTCTACTCCTTCACTCAGCTCTCTCAATAATAGTTAATAGTTCATAACAACAATGAAACAATTTGTAATGTCGCTGTCTTTCCAAATTATGAAATTATCTCTTGGACTTCTGAATCCTATGAATCTACTGTGCGTGTGTGTGCATGTGTGCGTGTGTGTGTGTGTGTGTGTGTGTGTGTGTGTGTGTAGTTTACTGGGTACAAAGCTGTTTCAGATGAATTTGACTTTGTCTGGGTGGCTTTGGGACAAATATATTGTGTGTCAAAATGTGAGGTCTTTGAATAATTCACTCAAAGTACATCTCTGTTTAAAGAGCTTCTTGAGTTCTGGTGGTTCATTTGAGATTATAGTTTTCTTTTGAGAAGAAAAGCTAGTTTTGTTTGTTTTTTCTCTCCCACTCTGCTTTCTTTCTCCCTTTAAGTCCCAGTTAAAATATTACCCTCTACAAAAAGCTTTATTTAGTGCCCCTCCTTTGTTTATTGTTTTTAATTTATCATATGTATGTACAGACACACCCCCGAACAGTTTATTTTTAGTTGTCTGAACAATGTTGTCCCCCATTAAACAATGAACTCCTTGGGAGCCTGAATTATATTTTAACATTTATTTTTGTATCCCCTGTGGTGAGCACAGTACCTGACATAAGGTAGGCACTTAATAAATGTTCATTAATTGATGAATTCTAAAAATAAAAAAGTAATTGTCATTGACCACTTGAGTCTTTTTCAATTATATTTATGTGTGGGAAATAAATAACATATATTAAATGAAATGCCCTTCTATTCTCTATTGGAGAGTGTTTAAACAGGAACCAAATCTATACTTCTTCAAGTGATTTTTTTTCCTGGGGCTTTGGGGTATGGAAGAAGATTGAATTTATTGCATAATGGAAGAAATTCTATGGATAAGAGCCTGACCAGTCTGAATGAGTTTAGAATTGGAAACTTGTTGAAAGAGGATGTCCTCAAGTCTTCCTGATCTATATCAGTCTATTGTTATACTAAAAAGTTTATGACCTGTATCTTTTATTTATCATTTAGGCATATAATATCACTGCAGCTAGATAGTAGAATAGATAGAGTTCTGGGCCTAGAATCAGGAAGACCTGAGTTCAAATCTGACCTGAGATACTTAATAGGTGCGTGACCTTGGACAAGTCTAAACTGAGTTTGCCTCAGTTTCCTCACCTGTAAAATGAGCTGAAGAAGGAAATGGCAAACTACTCCAGTGTCTTTGCCAAGAAAACCCCCGTTAGGTTCAAGAAGAGTTAGATGCAACTGAAAATGACTGAACAACAATAAAAGGTCACAGTTTTTAATGTTCTTTTGCCTCTTGAAAAAGCCTTTTTTTAAAAGAATAAATTAGGCACTGTGGACCTGCATAGTGACAAGGTTATGTCTTTTATTACTCAAGAGGCAGCTGGGTGGCACAATGGATACAATACTGGGCATGAAGTCAAGAAGACCTGAGGTCAAATTGGCTTCACAAGCGTACTAATTATACAACCCTGGGCAAATCATTTAACTTCTTTCTTAGTTTCCTCAGCTGTAAAATGGAGATAAAGATAGCACTTGCATTCCCAGGATGCTTTGAAGGCCAAATGAAATAATATTTGCAAAACACTTAGCACAATGTCTGGCACATAGGAGATGCTTAATAAATCCTTGTTCCCTTCCTTTTCCTTCTTTTTTCCAAGAAGCTTAAAAATAAGAGACAGATTGATATACCATATATATAACCAGCCTTGATATGAAGAGAAATAGGTTCAAATTATGCCTTTAACACACGTTCTTGTGGTGTGACTACAGACACGTCATTTAATTTCTGAGTGTTTCCACTGCCTCTCTCACTTTTAAGTGTATTTCTTCTGTACTGGAAATTTCCACAGAAAGAAGTGTTTTTTTTTTTGTTGTTGTTTTTTATATTAAGGAAATCACAGTTTTGGATCTTCTTTCCCCTCTACAAAACAAAAGCAAAATTACCAGTACAGTATTAGGGTCCATATTTAGGCTTTTAATACATTGTAAATGAATTATTTTGCTTCAACTCACTATTTACTCAAGAGTCATGAAAAAGAATAAATTTAAGGTTTTTAAATAAAAATTAAGTTTAATTTAATGAAAGAAGTTTAAAAACATTATTTCATTTTGTTTTATCATGACTTTATCTGCATTTGGACACATTTATCCGTTATGATGAAGATGAGCTTACATAATTGCAAAC
>JAQQSK010011575.1:0-12221 GCA_028658325.1 Potorous gilbertii
TCTTTGACTGAATCCCAACTTCACAGAACAAATGGTTTAGTAAATAAATAAGCATTTTTTAAACATCAGGTGCCAAGCACTATGTTAAGTGCTGGGGATAAAAATATGGAAAAAAGACAGTCCCTATTCTCAAGGAACTTACAATCTAATAGGGAACAATAACATGCAGATTGGCAGGGTAGCTTGTAGCAGTAGAACAGAAATCATATGGCCTTTCAGAATGGAATAGAATTAAATTCAACCATCATTTATTCAACACTTACTAGACACAAGGCACTGTGGTAGGGGTTGGAGATGTAAGGATTAAAACACCACAACTCCCTACTCACAGGGAGTGTACGTTCTACCAAGGGATATGATATGTATACAAGTTATAATACCAGCAAATGAAGGAAGAGTATTAGAAACCAGGGAGAGCAAAGAGATCAGGGACGCTTTACAGTAAAATTGAAGCTTAAACTGAAGCTTGAAGAAAGCAAAGAGTTCTAAGAATCAGAGATACAGAGGGAGTGAGTTCCAGATATAGGGAGGGGAGAGTGGATAGGGGCCCTGTGCTAAAGTATGGAGGTAATAAATAAAAAACAGTACAGAAAAGAATCCATAGTTCGGTTTGACTGGAAAGTAGAGGGTGGCTTGTAGGGTAATAGGAAATATCTGGAAAGGAGAGATTGGAACTAGATTGTGGGAGAGTCTTGCACACAAGGCTCAGAAACTTTTCTTTTATCATAGAGACAATGGGGAGTCACTAAAGATTGTTGAGCAGGGGAGTGACCTGTGTCTTGGAAGAATATTTTGCTAGTTTCCACAGGGGAGGAGTCTTGAAATAGGGGAACTAATTAGGAAGCTATTAAAAATCCAGCCTAAAAGTAAATGAGTAACTGAACTAGGGAGTTAGGCAATTTAAGTAGGGAGACAGTTAAAAGAAATACTCAGGAGTTAGAATTGAAAGGAGTTAGCAACAGATAGGACATGATCTCAGATACCCAGTAGCTATGTGACCCTGGTCAAGTCACTTAACTCTGTTTGCCTCAGTTTTCTTATCTGTAAAATGAGCTGGAGAAGGAAATGGCAAACCATTTATCTTTGCCAAAAAAACCCCAAATGGGGTCACAAAGAGTCATACAGGACTGCAAAAACGACTGAACAACAAGAAGATATGGAAGATAAAGGAGAGGTAAGAATTAAGGATAACTCAGGTTGCAGACCTGAGTGATTGGAAAGATGATGGTATCCTCATCAGAAATGAGGAAAATTGGAGGAGGAACAGATTGAAAGGAGTGGATCTTTTCTGTTCTGAATATACTGAGTTTGAGATGCCTAGAAGGTATCTAGGATGACATGTCCTGCAGACAATTAATGGCATGAGACTGGATGGTGTTCAGGAGAGAGATCAAAGCCGGATTTTTAGATTGGGATATCATCTGCATAGAGATAATCATTAAATCCATGGGAGCCAGAGAGTGGAGAGAGAAGGGCCAGGACAAACCCTTAGAGGACGCCTGTGCTTAGGAGGTGAGAGATAGATGAAGCTTTAAAGGAGACTGAGGAGCAGACAAGTAGGAAGAAAACAAAGACAACGCCAAGTCCAGAAAAACCAAGGGAGCAGAAAACCTCTCATTGGGGGTAAGGGAAGAAATGCACAATGTCAGAAGCTTCAGAGAATTTAAAGAGAAAGAAGCTAGAGAAAAAGTCACCCTTGTTAACACCGTGCAGAAAGCAACTGACCACAGTAATAATTTGTAGTTGAACTCTAGAAATGTCTTTTAGTGACAATAAACTAGCCAGTATTTCCAGATCAGAAGTCTTTAACCATTTTGTGTCATGGCAGAGTGGTGAAGCTAATTGACTCCTCAAAATGATGCTTTTTAAATATATAAAATAAAATGCATAGTTATAAAGAAAACCAAATATACTGAAATACAATTATCAAAATATTTCTAAAAACAAGTTCCCAGACTGTAGGTTAAGATCCCTCATGCTATAGCTTGCCATGTCACCAGAACATATTATTTTGTAATGTAGCAATAAAGCCTTACTGATATGGGATTTATTCCAGATTAATCTGAATTCTAAAGATAAAATGCTGTCTGTCTTCTATTTCTCTAGCACTTTTAATGCTTCTTCCCAGATATTTTATCATCCATTATTTTGTTTTATATCTAAAGGATCCTCATGACATAGGGCAGGGACTGGGAAGATTCTTCTCACTTTCCTCTCATTTTATTCAGGAGGCCTACTTAGAGAGTTTCAAATATTTATCAACAGGACACAACTAATTCATGGTAAAGCTGGGACAAGAACTCACTTTAAGTCTAGGACTCTTTCTGCCCAATCTTGTTTACCTGTTCAGTATCCAGGTCTTTGGTCTTTGACAGAAGTTTGGGTGAAAGTAAGAATCATGATATACTGGAAAAGGTACTTTACTAAGTCAGGAGATGACTTTCTGTCCCACTGTTGTTCTGACCTAACTGTGTAGTCTTAGGCCAGGTACTGCCCTCGGGGCCTCATTTTCTCTATCTGTAAAACTGAGGTAGTTGAACTAGAGGATCACCAATGCCCCTTTTAGCACTAACATTCCATGAAAATGATTCATTCATCTTATACTCATAATTTAAGCAAAGGGAAAAGGACATTTTGTCAGCCTTTGTTTATACTTGTTATCCCATTAAAGACAGTCATATTAGACAGCCTAAATATAGGAGAAAAAAACTTTGTCCGAGGATAGAAGTTCCTAGAGGGCAGGTGAATTGATAATGAATTTTTGAAATTATGAAATAGGGGTAGGCATATCAAGTTCTTTGAGTACTAGCTGGGAAATACCATAATGGCAGTAGAAAATGAAGCTGTAAAATAACACAGAGAGTAGAGATGAGGTGTGAAAGGGAGACAAAGGCAGATGGTATGGGGACAAAGAACAGGATGATGAAGGAAGGCAGAGAGCATCATTCATGTAACCATAGTTAGTGTTGGAGGCACGAGGCAGCATAGACTGCAGGCAGAAAACTGCTTGGGGGCAGGAGTATGGGGTCTCATTCTTCTAGGGTTTTGGGGGAGACAGACTAATTCTTTTCTGTGTGATCTTGGGGTTAGTTCATTAACATGTCCAAATCATTTCAAAATTGTCACTAAAACTTTAACACTAACATGCTCATATCATCTCAAAATTATCAGCATCATTTGGTGACCTACTGGTCTTCAGTGCGGAAGTCTAAAATTTGTCTGGAATTTACATATCATAGGACCAAAAGACAGCAAAATCTAGATGGCTTCCCCTGATTCAGCACATACTATCATTATCTCATCATAATCTATGATACAGTTTGTAAATTTTGCTCCTCTAAGCTTTGGGATGATTTGTACATGACTTCTAAGTTCCCTTTGCAATCTCACTTCCTGCTATATACTGGCTACTTATAAACTTACTTACTACACTGACTAGAAATCAGGGTTGCGAGGAGGGTGGTCAAAGGGACCAGAACTACATACAATTTTAGCAAAGTAGGACTCATCTAACTTCAGTTCAATAAATATTTCTTGAATATCAGCTATGTGCCAGGCACTGATGGGGTTATAAAAATAAATATGACACAGACTCTACCCTCAGGGTACTTGCCACCTAGTAAGAGGATAAGAAAAGTGTACAAATTTAGTAATTTTTATTTATATTATCATATTAAAATAGCATCAATATATCAATATTTATAATAAACATTAACATAATATAAAGATATTAAATATAATATATTACAGAATATGATGGGTTATAGGAGAGAGGAAAAGTGTTATGGAATCAGAGGGAGACATCACATCTACTTGTTTGGATCAGGAAAGGCTTCATGACAGAGGTGAAATGGTCCTGATGGATGGGCAGATTTATTGACAGATGATGGTGGGGGTGAGAATATGATTCCAGGTGGAAGGAACAGTAAAAGAAAAGTGAAAAAGAGAGAAATTATGTGGTATATTCAAGAATCAACAAGTGGGCCTGTATTGTTTTAATATGAGTTACATACATGAGAGATAAGTCTAGAAAGAAAAGTTGGGGTGATGTTGTGGAGCTCTTGAATATATACTCTGAATGCTACTCCCCTTTATAATATGTGCACATAAATATTAAATAAACTTAGTGTATATATATGTGTGTGTGCATATACATGTACATACACATATGTATACATATGTAAATATATGTGTATGTAGGTATGTATGTATAGAGAATTATGCCAGTGATTCCTCAGATGCCCAGGCAAGATCCCTGGAGTAAACATTTTCCAATTCCAGTCTAGTACTACATGCTCTTAAAATTTCCATGACTGCTTAGTAGCTGGATTCCAGGGAAAAGTGTTTGTTAGTGACAGGAACCTCACTGACCTGACAGGCATCTGACACTGACCCCATAAAGTCAATGTATTATTGGTCTATGCAGTGATACAGCTTTAATGTCATTATTTCTCCTCCCTCTGAGGTGCAAATGCTTCTTGATCTTTCTCCAGCTGAAACCAAGGGGACCAGATATCTACTCTAGGGCTATTACAATAGAGTCTACAACTATTTTTTAAAAACTATCTACTATAGATCAGTTAAAGCTCTCTTAATTAACATAATACTTTGCTTCAGTTAGCTCCTTTCATTGTCTCCTTTCTAAAGGGTAATGTTATTATTTTTTGTTTAGATTATTATGGATATAATAATAGTTTACCTTTATGGTCATAAAGTGCATAACATGCATTATTATAGTTAGTCTGCCAGCGCTACTTTGCCTTCAGAACTAAGAGGGTGGGTCAGTTGCTTCATTCTATTTTTACAGAACAATAAATTGAAACATAGAAGGGCCTAGGATTGTCCTATTAGCCCTAGAGATGTTTGTTGATTGATCTCTCAGAGTGTCCTCAATTTGTGTTGACCCAGTGATGCATGCCTTGCCTTGGGAAGGAGGTCCTGACCTACTTGGAACTCTCTGATCTCACATTCTCTAAAGCAGCTATGTTTGCAAGCACAAATCCTAAAAGAAATCATGCTACAGATCAAAAATACTTTTAATTATATTAAAAATGAAAAGTACAAATATCCCCCACTCCCAACACAAAACCTGTCTGCCCCTGCCCTGTAGACGTCTCTTCTCTATGATCCCAGGGCTGTGGGAGGAGTAGGCTATGTTTTGGGGGTTATTGTTTAATGTTCAAATTGGGAGATAATTCTCCCAAATTTAAACCAAGACTTGTGTCTTCTGGGCTTCTAGTGTGGATTTGAAATGAAATCATTTGTATGGAATATATCATGCCTTGGCCTTCCTCCTATATCACTCCAACAATTCACCATCACAGTCATAGATTAGTTGCTTCCTGGGTCCTTGTCACTCAAGCTCAACTTTACAGAACCTGCAAAAAAATGATACTCAGGTCAAGGTAAGTTTGTATTGGGGAGAAGTGGGAACTGAATAAGAAATAAAACCTACGTTTTTCAAAATGTCTCTTCCCTGAATAATGTTTAGGAACTAAAAAATCCTATTGTAACTACAGAAGGAGCCTTCCTGCCCAGAAGCAGCTGGGATGGATGAGATGGATGAGATGACTTGGGGAGAAAAAGAGAATACTGAAAAAGCCAAACCTTCTCTTCTGTGAAGCAGCCCTTGTTATTATTTGAATTAATATTCTTCATGGAGATGAGGGTGATGCTGGTGTCCTTCTCTCTATTAGCCGTGGAGCTGCTGGGGAACAGGAAGAAGTAGAAGAGTTTCCATTAACACATGGGGGAAGGGAACATTAGGACTATGGAGCTGAAACTGTTCAATCTTGGACTCTGTGACTGATGGGTGGAATGTTGCTTGTCCAGAATCCAAGTCCATGTTTGTGAAAAGGCTGCCGTGGCTCAGCTCTGATACAGGAAGGTTCAGAATCGTGCATCCTCCCGAGAGACCTCACCACCTTTCTGCCTCTGCCAAAGCCCCAGCTCTGGTCAATACCATGAGTTCTCTGTATATGGGATTCTGAGTTAGCTGATAACCTGAAAGCTTAGGGTGGGGACCAGGTCATAATTAGTTAATTAGTGCAGGTCAAACCTGGGCTTTGCCCTAAGAGCTCAGGGAGAGGTTAGTATTTCGTCCCCACCCACCCCATCTCCTACAGCTCTTCCTGGTGGTACCCCACTGTTGTCAATTCCAGGGGTTCACTCACTTCCCTCCCATGAGTTGGCCCACTCTCACCCTCCCTGTCAGACAGTCCCCTGAGCATTTCTGGAAAAAAACATCTCTTTTCATGGCTCTAAGTGGGGGTAATCTGACATCCTCTTGATGTTCATACCTTTCAGATATTCCAGAGTTGTCTGGCTTCTGTGGGTCTGTGAGGGAATAAAGGTATCACTTTAAGGTGGGGGAGAAGACACAATTATGGGTACCAAACTCAACCCAGACCCACTGGGGCAAATTTAGTGACTTCATCAGGGCTTTTTTTTTGCTTATTTACAGCCTTCCTCTAAAGGAGGGGTTCTTAACCTTTGTGTATGTGTGTTCAGGAACCTTTTAGCAGTCTGGTAAAACTATGTACTCCTCAGGAGGCTGTTTTTAAATGCATAAAATAAAATACCTAGAATTACCAAGGAAATCAGTTATGTTGAAACATAGTTGTCAAAATATTTAAAAACAAACAAACAACCCCCCCAACATATGGACCTCAGGTTAAGAACCACTGCTTAAAATTCCACCACTCTGATAAGCCCAGTCAAGCTCAGACCCCAGCTCCCATTTGAAAATTTTATGAAGTGGAACATATCATTAATCAGACTTATGGAAAGGCAAACAATTTATGAATAAACAAGAAATAGAGAGAAAAATTAGGTGTAACAGATAATTTTTATTACATTAAATTAAAAAGGTTTTTTGTACAAACAAAATAAATATAGCCAAGATCAGAAGGAAAGCAGAAAATTTGGGGGAACAATTTTATAGAAAGTTTTTCAGATAAAGGTCTCATATCTCAAATAGATAAAGAACCTCATAAAATCTATCAGAATATGAGTCATGCCCCAACTGATAAATTGTGGAAGGATATGAACAGAATGGTGAAAAGATATGGAACAGTTTTCCAATGAAGAAATCAAAACAATTTATAGTCATATGAAAAAATGCTCTAAACCATTTGGTGATTTTATCATCATTTTTCTCAAACTTCTATGCAGCCCCTTTCTACTGAGTGGGGAATTAGCACAGTGGAGTTTTTGCCCTGAACCTCCCCTTGCCTCTAACGCATCCCTAAAGCAAAGCTAATGGTCCAACTCCTGAGCATCAAAGCAGAGAGAGAACCTAAGAAATTCCATACCTTCTGATTCTTTATTTTTCTGACACTTGAACCTCAGGCTGACCACGCTTACCAGGATAATCACCACAACCACTAGAATGACAATGAAGGTGATAACTCCTGAAGAAGAAAAGGGAAGAAGAGTACAATGAGGCATCGTTTTTACAGTCTCAAGTCTCACTCGTTGCCAAGTGCTGCATAGTCAGCCACCTGGAGCAATGAATCCCTAGAGTTCCTGTTCCCCAGCCAGTGTTCCCTCAGACTACCACCCTTCATTCTTATGTTAAAAAATTGTATACATATATATATATACACACATGTGTAGAGAACAGGAAAAAGAAACAGGGAAGGAGAGACAGAGGAGGAGAGAGGGATAGAAAGAGAAAAGGGAAGAGAGAGAAAGAAAAAGGAAAAGCCATAAAATGAAATTCAGCATATGGTCAAGGAGCCAATTTCCCTCACCCCATCCTCCAAAAAAACCCCAAAACCAAACAGTCACCTTTCCATGAATTCAGCTAAAACCTTAGTTGGGGAAAGGTTGCTAGGATATAGTATTATTGTAGATTTAGACCTGGAAAGGATTTGGAGGTCATTTAGTTCAACCACCTCATTTAAAACAATGTATTCATACCAAAAAATGTTTCTGATGCATTTTATTGTGATATAAAAGGCATTTACCAATGAACACTTGTAGACTCTAAGTTCTTCTGAGATCAGAACATGTTTTGTTTTCATCTAAATTTTAAAAAATTTTTGTTATTCTAAATTTGAAAAATACCAGCAAACCTGAAAATTTCTTTGCATGAAGAACAGAAAAGAGTACTGTATATGAAACCTCAAATCTTATTCTGTACAGTTTGATTTTTTTTGTCTTTTAAAGTGCGTATAAAATTCTACAAATTAGTTCCAAAAGCTGTCCTGATTGTATCTTTCCTTTCAAACTTCCTTCTGTGTTCTCTTCTGTGAAATTTTTAAAACAGCTTCATTGATGTTCTTTTCTGTTTTCCTGAACTTATTTTTGTATAGATATCATTATCCTTCATCTCCTCTGCCTTCGCCACTAAAAAACTTATAAAAACCAATCCTTTGTAACAAGTGATCTTGAATAAAAGACCCACATGTTAGTCAAGTCTGAAAATGTGTGTCTTTTTCTGCACCTCTCAATCTATCACCTATCTATATGTCAAGAGGTGGAAAACATGGTGAGTCTTCTGGAGTTGTACCAACTACCTTACTTAACAGGTAAGAAAACTAAGGCCTAGAGCAGTGTAGTGATTTCCCTCCAAGGTCATACAGGAAGTAAGTGGCAGAGCCAGTATTCAAACTCAGGTCTTTTGACTCCAGATCCCACTAAGGATGTTATTTGAACCCCGGGCCCAACACGAAGATTTTCCCAGTCTTAGAATCTTCCTTCTCTACCTTTCTTCCTCTTTCTCTTTTTGACTTACCGAATGCTGCCACAGTAAGTACGGTCTCAGATGTTGGTGGGGGAGAGACAAGTTTTTCAGTTGTTCTCTGATCCATTATGGTTGACTTGGGAATAATGTCTGAGGTTGTAACTAAGATAGAGTGAAAAAGGCAGTCAGTGAAGGAGACTGGCATATTCCTGCCAGAGAAATATTCTGGTCAAATAAAGAAGGGATAAAAGGAACTCACAACCCAATAAAATATCTCTCACTCCCTCCCCTACCCATCCCTGAGTATCCTTGGACAAATACCTTGTTTGAATCAAGATCAGATTCTCCATGATAATATGACATGGGAGTCATGACTGGTGGTTTTACAGAACCTGTTATGTATTGAGTCCACATTTCTCGTGGCATGTACTGTGCAATCAGGATGCCTAACACTTCCCTCTTTCCCCCTCCTCTTTTACAAGGTCCAAAGATGGAGTCTGAGTGCCATAATACAATAGGACATAACAACCTCTCAATTAGATGATCTACAAGGTCCCTCCAAGCTCTAAATCCTATGATCCAAAGTATCCATGAGCAGGTAGGTGGTATAGGGCCTGGAGTCAGGAAGATGAGGCTTCCTGAGTTCAAATCTGACCTCAGATACTTTTTAGTTGTATGACCCTGGGCAAGTCACTTAACCCTTTTTGTCTCAGTTTCTTTATCTGTAAAATGAATGGGAAATGGAAATGACAAAGCACTCTGGTATCTCAGCCAATAAAACCCCAAATGGGGTCACAAAGAATTGGACACCATAGAAAACGAGTGAACAATTAATTATTGTTGGTGGATCATCCCATCATTACTCATGCAACACTGAGATAATTATCTACATAATGCAGATTTCAGACTGTCTCAGTTCTTTATTCTGTATATCTTTGCTTCCTTTAAACTGCTCCTCTAATAACCCATTGTGTCACGGAGGCAACCAGGGGATTCCTGCAGGGGAGGACAAGCTGTGATAGTGTCTACCAAACTGGAGAGGCTTCGAATTGTAAGGTCCCTGGAGGCAGGGACCGAGTTTTTGCCTTACTTTGTATCTCTACTGCCAGCCACGTAAGAGGCACTTAATGACTATTGTTGAGGATGATAATGAAGTGTGGGCCCAGTGATGAACTGGCAAATTATCAGCCTACTTAAGTTAGGAGAGACCCTTCACCAGGCTGGCCACAAAATGACTAATTTTTTTAAATGAAAAATCCTCAATGATCCTCTACAAAGTTATAGAAGGGCTATAAACTGTATTATTGGAGGGGATGTGCATATGAGTGAAATTCTTAGAGTATGAATAGGTATAGATTTTGGGTCTAATGGTCACATTAGGGTCAGTGGCATGACTGACCCTAATTTATGTCCGCTCTTGCTCTTTCCTCTCCAATGCCTCTCATTCTTGATTCCATTTCAATTTAGGAATATGTTGGAAGGGAAGGGGGCCCAAAGGGAGTTTCCCTATTTGTCATTGGACTCTTATGATGAATATCTCATTATGAGGAGTTAGGGACTCATCTGCAAAAGTGGGGATCTGGGATCTTTCCCTGGTTTTATAACTCAGGGCACTTGTTCCTGCAGCATGGGGAGAAGGAGGCCCAGTTATGATATAAGGCAGAGCCAATATGGGAAGCACAGAATCAGGAGTCCAAATGTACCATTCCTATCCTGGGTAGGACCCCCCTCTCCAGAGTTGGGGCTGAGCCTTTCCCAATTTTTCTTATCTTTCTATTATTCAATTTCCCCCAACTCCCAGTTCCCTTTCCTTCTGCCCTTACAAATGTCCCAAGTCCCTGCTCCTTTCCCTTCAATATGACCAGCATTTTGTCTCTTTCCCCACTTGGACAATTCTTCCTACCCATCCCCAAACCACTTTTAGTTTCTCACATCCTAGGGCAACACTGTCTAGGGTCAGCGCAGGGACTTGGATCACTACCCTAAGACCGAGTCATTCAATACCAATCAACCCCCACCTTGAGCCTGTGGTTACCTGGCCCTGAGTTGGCTTCTTGTGTCTGGGTCTTCCTTGTAGAGCTGACGGGAGAAGATTGGAGACTGTGCAAGGTAGATGGTCTTGAACTTGATGACTCACTCCTCATTGAGGAGACCAGTGTGGATATGCTCAAAGATTCTGTGAATACCAAGGCAGCATTTTGGGGGAATCTGAGAACCATAGGCAGATTTTGAAGAAATGATCAAAGTTATTGCCCAAAATCCTTTAGCTTTCCAGGTAGTGGTTAGCTATGAAGATTTTTATCTTTGGCTATTGCTTTACTGATTCATTTTTGGAATACTTCAGAAAATTTTCAAAGGGCCCAGGTCAGTTCTAGATTCTAAAGTCTTCAAACACTTAGCCCCCCATCCTCAGTGCTCAGTATTCCTGACTGGAGACTGATTTTACCTCACAGGATAGTTTGCTCCCACTTACATAATCCCTACCCTTCTCCCAACACTTATTTTCCTTCCCTCCCCAACCCCAAATTCTACCCATGCGATCATCTACCTTCTTTGAGCAGTAAAGAAGAACTACCTGATTCAGACTCAGGCCCAGGCCTAAGCCCCTGGCTAAATTTCATGTTTACCTGGGATGTCTGTGGTAGACTGAGGTGCCGAGTGAGTTGTGAGGGAGGAAGTGTTACTACCTGGAATGATATATGTCAAATTAGTTTCAGGGAAGGGTTGCCATTATGATTGCCCTGGGGCGATCCTTCTACCCTGGGTTTTGATCCCTTGGCATCCTGTCACTTGAGAGCCTTGGGGAACCAAGGTCCTTCTCTGGCTATAGTGTTGCTAAAAAATTGTATTCACCCTTTACCAGAAAATTCAACCTGTGCTTGGGGAATCTGTCTCGATACTAGCTGCAGCACTGATAACTCATGAAACAGAGAATCAAAGACTGATGTCACTGTTACTGTCTCTCTTGGGTTTTTTTCTCGCTTAGCTTCGGTCTCCTCATCTATAAAACGGAGATAAGCCACCTTAAAGGATTGTGGTAAATATCAAATAAGAACTGTATGTAAAGTGTTTTGTAAATCTCCAAGTTCTATCCAAAATATTATTATTATAAGTTTCAAAGATCTCTTATTTCATCAATTTGGATACTTCCCTCACCTCTATAGATCAAAACCTCTTAGTAGATGAATGTTAGAGTAGCTTTGGCTGAAAAACTAATGGCCCTGTGATCAGCCTGGCTGCCATCCTTTTTGAATTTCGATGGGGGAGTGAGGCAATTGTCATTTAAACGATGATCAAATGAAACAATATTTGTAAAGTACTTAGCACAGTGCTTGGCACATAGTAGGTACTTTCAGCCTCCTTTTGCATGTTATTGTTCCCTATTAGATTGTAAGTTCCTTGAGAATAGGGACTGTCTTTTTTCCATATTTTTATCCCCAGCACTTAACATAGTGCTTGGCACCTGATGTTTAAAAAATGCTTATTTATTTACTAAACCATTTGTTCTGTGAAGTTGGGATTCAGTCAAAGA
>JAQQSK010011576.1:0-12221 GCA_028658325.1 Potorous gilbertii
TTCAAATGCTGCTCCCCAGCCTCAGGGCTTTTGGCGGCAGGCCTAGCTGCTATTCAATGGGAGCTTAAATTTCTGGTGCTCAGGTTGGGGCAGGGCTGCCTCCAAGGCTCAGTTCCCTCAGGGGGTTTATGCAGAGACCTTTTGTAATGGAGCTCCTGCCTGCTCTGGGAGCCTTTGGCCGCCCGCTGCCTCTGCTGCTGCCTCCTGAGGGGGCCTGAGTCATGGAGACACCCGCTCCCCTCTCAGCCCGTCCAGATGTCTCTTTCACTGACCTGTGCGCCTGTGGGTGGAGGGACCTTCGCGGCTGCTGGAGATTCCGTCCCTGAAGCCTGCTCGGATCTGCTCGCTCCTCTCAGTGCTGCGCGTCCAGGACAGGGCAGGGCTCCACTCCTATCAGGTGCATGATGGACCTTTGGGATCGGTTTTTCAGGGCTCTCTGGAACGGAAATCTCCTTCACTGTGTTGCTGCGCGGCTTCCACTGTGCCAGAATTTGTTCGAGTTCTTTTTAGAGGATATCCATGGGCTGTGGGTTCAGAGCTAGCATAGGTGAGTCTTTCTACTCCGCCATCTTGGCTCCGCCCCAAAGTTGTTTTTCTTAATGCTTTTGTTGTATAAACTGTTCTCCTGGTTCTGCTCACTTCATTCTGAATCAGTACTCTGAAACCGCTGTTCTCACAATTTCTTATGGCACAATAATATTCCACTATATTCACAGGCAGGTGGGACAAAGAAGAGAAGGTTGGAGTTAAAATCTACCTTCAAACACTTACAAGCTGTGTGACCTTGGACAAATCATTTAATTTCTACTTGCCTCAATTTCCTCATTTGTAAAAAAGGGATAATAACGCACCTAATTCCCAGGGTTGTTATAAGGATAAAATAAGTTAGTATTTGTAAAATGTTTTGTAAACCTTGAAGTACTTAAGTGCTAGTGAAAAAACAAATAAAACACAATTTGTCTATCAATTTCCCCCTAGACTGGCACTCTTTGAGTTTCTAGTTCTTTACTACCACTACCACCACCACCACCACCACCACCACTACTACCACTACTAGTGCTACTAGTACTAGCACTGCTACTGCTAACTGATACTACTACTACTGAAAAAAAGGTAACTACAAATATTTTTGCACATATGAGTCTCTGATACTTGGGGATTATAGGCTACGCAGTGACATAAGGGAGTCAAAGAATATGCAAAGTTTAGCGATTTTTGGTGTATCATTCTAAACTGCTTTTCAGAATGGCTAGACCAATTCACAGATCCAATAACAGTGTATTAGAATGCTTTCTCCTCCACTGTCCACCCTCCCTGCCAAACTGTCATTTTCCATTTCTGTAATCTTTATCAAGCTGATGGGTGTGAGGTAGGGCCTCACAATTTCTTTAATTTCTCCCATTATTAATGATTTGACACTTTTCCCCATTTTTTTGATAGCTTAGAACTCTTTGAAAATTATTTCTATCTTTTGATCATTTATCAGCTGAGCAATAACTTTTACTCTCATAATAGCTTCGATAGGAGGCCTTCATCAGAAACAAAGCAAAGGTTTTTTTCCCTTCTAATTTTAACTGCATTGGTTTAGTCTGAGGAAAAATGTTTTAATTTTACATAACTGAAATTTTTTTTATCTTCTGTGATGCTTTCTATGTATTGCTTGGTCATGAATTGTTCCTTTACCCATATATGCAAAAGGTAATCTCTTTCTTGCTCCTCCTCTAATTCGCTTACGATGTCACTGTGTCTAAATTACATACTGCCTTACAGCTTATTTTGGCATATGGAATGAGATGTTGATCAGTGATCAGTTTCTACCAGATTGCTTTTCAGTTTTACCAGAAGTTTTTCCCCCCCAAAAAGTGAGTTCTTACCCAGTAAATGGGTTCTTTGGGTTTACCCAAAGATTGCCAGGTGGGGCAATGGATAGAGAGCTGGGCCTGGAGTCAGGAAGACTTGAGTTCTAATCCAGCTCCAGACACTAGCTATGCAATTTTGGTCAAATTACTTCATCTCCATTTGACTCAATTTCCTCAGCTGTAAAGTAGAGATAATGGCACCTACCCCAGACAGCTGTTGTAAGGCTCAAATGAGATCACATTGGCAAAGCACTTAGCACAGTGTTTGGCACAGAGTAGCATACATGCTTCACCCCCACCAAACACTATGGTACTATGAGTGTTGCTTCTGTATCCTGTGTATTCAGTTTGTCCCACTGATCAACATGTCTTTTAATCACTGCTGAACCGTTTCAGTGATCATTGCTTGGTAGCATAGTTTAAGACCTGGGATTGCTAGATTCTCTTGGCTTGCTACTTTTCCCCATACTTCCCTTGAGATTCCTGGGCTTTCATTTTGTTATTTTTTCTACCTCTATAAAGCACACCTTTGGTAGTTTGATTGGCATGGTATGACATAAGTAAATCAATTTAGGCAGTACTGTTGTTCCTATCACATTAGGGTTGACCTGCCAGTGAGCAACTAATATTTCTCTAATTACTTATGTCAGTCTTTACTAACACGAAGATAATTTTGTGAGTTAGATTCATATAGTTTCTGTTTGTATCCTGGTAAATAGAGTCCTAAGTAATTTATACATTCTGTGATTGTTTTGAATGGAATTTCTCTTTAGATTTTGTTGGTAATATATAGAAATGTTGATGATGTGGGCATAATATTCTTCAACTTTGCTTAATTTATTTTTTCAATTAACTTTCAAAGTTGACTATTTAGGGTTCAGTTGCTCAGTTGTGTCTGACTCTTCGGACCTTGCGGACCACACAGCATGCCAATATTGTCCATAGGGTTTTCTTGGCAAAGATTCTAGAGTGGTTTGCCATTTTCTTTTCCAGAAGCAAACTGAGATTAAATGACATGTCCAGGGTCACACAGGTTGTAAGTGTCTGAGGCTGGATTTGAATTCAGGCTTCCTGACTCCAGGCCCAGTCCTCTATCCATTAAGCCATGTAGCTACCTCTAACTCTCATATAAACTGCAAAAAGCAATAGTGCTGTTTCCTACATACGCTGCTGGTATATGATGTTGGCTTTGTTTAGAGGGTATTGTTAAGTTTTTGGTGGATTTCTTTGTTTTTATTCTCTGCCACCAATGTTGACGCATAAATCACTCCTACTTTCATGGTTACCTTTTGGTTTATGTTCATTATGAAATAATAATTGCTTGCTGCCTTGTACCATGATGCGAAATGAACAATAATTACTTTATCTGCCTTCATGAGAACCTATGCACAGTCCTTCCATTTAACTTCCTTATAAGTTCTCATTTATAACAAGAATAACAACATGAATGTTATTCAGCTGTTCTAGTAGCATGTCAAGGATCTTATATTTAAAGTAACAACCTTTAATGTTTGTGGGTCTTCTAATGCCTTACGATATTTAGCTCTTTCTGTCTCTTTTTCTATCACTCCACTGTCATCAGGGAAGGAGCATAAGGTCAGATAGAACTGAGGACCATTTTGTATTTTTATCATCCTAGTTACCCATGTTTTGCTCACTGTAAAAATTTTTCATTTTATAGTAATTCTTTGAAAACTGCTAATCTCTACATGACTTACAGTTTTTATCTATTAAAACCAGATCATTCAATTAAATTGAATATCACTTCCCTCAAAATTTCTGTGTAAATGCCATTCACTGTAGACAGTTACTAAACTGATTATACCTTTTTATGACATGGAAGCAAACCCAAGGGGAACTAGAAGAATATAAGTTCTGGTAGGTCCTACCAAACTGGAAAAATTCTCAAGTATAAACCTGGTGATAGACTTTTAGTTTGCTGAATAAGGACCATCCTAGGTAGTTTAAAGAAGTTGGCCATTACATGATGAATATTTTTGGATAAAAAAATTTACTTAACTGCCTTCTAAAACATGGAGTGGGGCTTCTATCTTTGTCAAAAGTGGGAATACACAGAGTAGTGAAATCTCAGCTCTTCTAAAGCACTTGAAGAAAAGTCTGTGATTAGACTTGCTTACTTTCCTCATAGAAAGTTAAGAGATTTACTAATGCTTTGACTTGCTTCCTCATAGAAAATTAAAAGTTCTACTAATGCTTTGACTTGCTTCTTTAAAAGATCAGTGAAAACATTTTTATAGTTTAAAGATCTGAATTTCTATGATAGCAGATTAAGTCTAGACTGATCCAGTTCAAGAATATCTACAATGAAATTCCATGATAACATTGTTCTAGAGAGTTTATGTCCCTGGCCCTGGAGAACCTTTCCATCTTTTGACAAAAGAAGAATAAGTCAGGCGAACCAGAAATGAGTAGCTAGCCAGGATCAAGCAAGATAAAACCGGGCTTCTCCCAAGATGAAGCATAAAAAGGAATTTCCAGCATGAAAGAATCTCCTTTTATCTCTCTCTCTTGTCCTTTTACTTCTAAATCATTTTATGTGGAACCAAATAGCCCCTGTTTTAATTTGGACACACTTGTCATCCCAAAAGAATATAAGCTCCTGGGTCTACTCAACGCAACAGCAGCCCTTCTTTCTCCACAGTGGTCAGCTACGACCCTCTACTCCCCAGCAACCATGTCGAAGGGACCCGCAGTTGGCACTGATCTTGGCACCACTTACTCCTGTGTGGGAGTCTTCCAACATGGGAAAGTGGAGATCATTGCTAATGACCAAGGAAACAGGACCACCCCCAGCTATGTTGCCTTCACTGACACAGAATGTTTAATTGGTGATGCTGAAAAGAATCAAGTTGCAATGAACCCCACCAACACAGTTTTTTATGCCAAACGTCTGATTGGTCACAGATTTGATGATGCAGTTGTACAGTCAGACATGAAGCACTGGCCTTTTATGGTGGTGAACGACGCAGGCAGGCCTAAGGTCCAAGTGGAGTACAAAGGGGAGACCAAAAGTTTCTATCCAGAAGAAGCGTCTTCTATGGTCTTCCTCAAGATGAAAGAAATTGCTGAAGCTTACGTTGGGAAGACCATCACAAATGCCATCGTCATGGTACCAGCCTATTTCAACGATTCCCAACGTCAGGCCTCTAAAGATACTGGAACCATAGCTGGTCTCAGTGTGCTTCAAATCATCAATGAGCCAACTGCTGCTGCTACTGCTTATGGCTTTGACAAAAAGGTTGGTGCCGAGAGAAATGTGTTGATCTTTGACCTTGGAGGTGGTACTTTCATTGTCTCCATTCTTACCACTGAAGATGGTATCTTTGAGTTCAAGTCCATAGCTGGGGACATCCACTTAGGTGGGGAGTACTTTGACAACCAAATGGTCAACCATTTTGTTGTGGAGTTCAAGCGAAAGCACAAAAGGACATCAGTGAGAACAAGAGGGCTGTTTGCCATCTTTGCACCGCTTGTGAATGTGCAAAATGCACCCTCTCTTATAGTATCCACGCCAGTATTGAGATTGACTCCCTCTATGAAGGTATCAACTTCTATACATCAATCATCTGAGCCCATTTCAAAGAGCTGAATGCTGATTTCTTCCATGGCACTCAAGACCCTATGGAAAAGGCCTTAAGAGATGCCAAGCTAGATAAATCACAGATTCACAACATCGTCCTGGTGGGTGGTTCCACTTGAATTCCCAAAATCCAGAAGCTTCTGTAAGACTTCTTCAATGGCAAGGAGCTCAATGAGAGTATCAATCCTGATGAGGCTGTTGCTTATGGTGCAGCTGTCCAGGCTGCCATTTTGTCTGGAGATAAATCTGAGAATGTGCAGGACTTGTTGCTGTTGGATATCACTCCTCTTTCCCTTGGAATTGAAACTGCTGGTGGAGTTATGACTGTTCTGAACAAACATCCCCACCAAGCAGAAACAGACCTTTACCACCTATTCAGACAACCAATCTGGTGTGCTCATTCAGGTTTATGAAGGTGAGAGGGCAATGACAAAGGATAACAATCTGCTTGGCAAATCTGAGCTCATAGGAATCCCCCCAGCACCCAGAGGTGTTCCTCAGATTGAAATAACATTTGACATTGACTCAAATGTTTCTCAATGTTTCTGCTGTGGATAAGAGCACAGGAAAGGAGAACACGATCACTATCACCAACAATAAAGGGCATCTGAGCAAGGAAGACATTGAGCATATGGTCCAGGAGGCTGAGGATGAGAAGCAGAGACAAGGTGTCTTCCAAGAATTCTCTTGACTTATGCTTTCAACATGAAGGCTACAGTGGAGGATGAAAAACTGCAAGGCAAAATTGGTGATGAAGACAAACAGAAGATCCTTGACAAATGTAATGAAATAATCAACTGGATGGATAAGAACCAGATTGCTGAGAAGAAAGAATCTGAGCATCAGGGGAAAGAAATGAAGAAGTTCTGCAAGCCCATCATTATCAAGCTGTACCAGAGCGCAGGGGGCATGCCAGGAGGCGTGCCTAGTGGATTCCCAGGGGGTGGAGCAGCCTCATCTGGAGGTGCTTCTTCTGGACCCACCACTGAAGAGGTGGACTAAACAACAGAATAAAGAGCATTCCAAACAGCTTTTCCAAAAACTGAAGGATTTCAATTTGTAGCCAAGGCAGGAGCAGTTTAAAAGTAACATTAAAGCTACTGTGTAAATCTGGGCATTCTGAATACTTGAATGTGTGCAGAGGGAGAGAAGTGAACAACACTGCACTTCACTGGTACTGTAAACAAGTGGAAATGCAATTCTTGTCCTGGAGAATAAAAATTACTTAAAGGCAGGGGGCTCTTTCCGATAGTCTCTGTAGCCCAAGCACTTAGTATATTATAGAACAGGTGAGAGGCAATGAAGAAAGAGGGACATGGGTAAGCTAAAGTATCCAGAGAAGAGCAACCAGAATAGTGAATAGCTCTGAGGCTGCATCACATGAGGATCAGTTAAAGGAACTGGTCATTTTTATTCCAAAAAAGGAAAAACTCAGGACAACCCAAGGAGAAATTCAGCCAGCTCCCTTCAACACCTTGAAAAGCTGTCACACAGATGATAAACTAGTTTTGTTGTATTTGGTCTCCAAGGGGAGAATAGGGAGTGATGGATGTAAGTTGCAGTGAAGCCAAATTAAGGTTGATGTAAGGAAAACATTTTTAAGATTCTCCTCATTAGAGGTTTTCAAGCAAAGATAGCAAAACACTGAAGTGAAATACAATGGAAATTCTTTTTTGGAATATGAATTGAACTAGGTGGTCTTGGGGCTCCCTTTCAACTCTGAAGCTATGATTTTATAAAAGCATTTGGTAAATTTAATAAATTTAAATCTACTTTAGTTGTTAGTTCCATTGACTACTCAATAATACAAACCGACAGTTATTCAATTCCCAGAGATCCTTCTCTGTATTATGAAAAGATGAACAGTTATTTTACATTAGTGAGGTAATCTAAGGCATAAATATCTAGAGGTATAAATCATACAAAAATGTCCTCATCCTTTGTTCCCACCACTCTCTCCTCTTAATATCAAATGAGACAAAAAACAGGGGGACACACTCTTGCTAAAGGTATTTGTCATGGTGAAAATCCAGTGTAGATTCTCTAAAGATGCTCCTCCAGATGTTCCTATCTGGGTACCACTGTGGGTATCACTATGCTCATGCAGCTCATTGAGGATACTCTGTACAATCACTAAACAGAGTCCAGCCTGGCTGTCCACACGTCAAAGACAAAGTAGATGAATAATGTCTATTGTTCAGACTATGATGTGCAAGTGGACAGAAAACCTCTGGTGAGGAACAGTGTTGGGGAAGTGGCAGAAAGAATGTTATCTCAGATATTCTCTACTGCCACAGAAAGAATGGTCATGCTAGAAGAGTGAGAGAGAAAAAACAGACTTCTTGTGTGCTCCCCTTTAAAAATAATATGAGATCTACAGGAGGGCTCCTGGATTGCTGTGTAAGTTCCCAAAGAAGAATCAGGGTAAGGAAGAAAGGAACCAGAGTTTGACAGGATAAGAAGGTACAGGATCTGCAGGAGAGGAGAGAGCACCAACACCTACACTGTCACATGTAATAAGTAAAGGTGCAAAGAATCAAAATATGTACTACAGTAATGCTCAGTAGCATCAAATGAATCAAATACAAATGATTTCAGGTGATACTATTTCCTGATTCCTTAGTATTCTTTATAGCTTTCCTGATCCTTTATAGTTTTCCCCCTGTAGTGGTTAAAGTATGGGCAATGGGCATCTAGTTGCATTTTTTTAGACACTAAACTACATAGGGGTGACTGTATATAAAGCAATGACACTGATTTCCATATGCCTCAGGAAGCAAGTCTTAATAATTTGTAGTCAATCAGTGCTATCATAACTTAAAAATAATATATTTGTATTAATACTAAGACACAATGAAAAAACAGTAACAAGAGTCCTTTAGCTTTCCCTTCCCTGCCCTATCCCCAACAACCACAGCTTGTGAAAATACAGGACAGAAATCATTTCATGTCATCACTCATTTACATATCTAAAGGAAAATCAGGCTGATGAGAAGAATGAACAGGATTCATCAAAAATAAATACAGTAAAATTTCATTGCTTCAGGAATGTAAGGAACCAAAAAAGGTAGGGCATGGGAAGGGCAAAGCACTTTTGAAGTAATGTGCTTGAATCATCCACCATTTATTAACAACAAAAAAGGACCATTATGCCGTTTAAATTACTCTCAATCAATGTTGGTTTAATGAGATTTTACTGTATTTTAAGCTCTGCCTGATAACTGGTAAACTGTGGCATTTGATTTCTGCCAAGCACACTGTCATATGCAAATGAACACTTTATAAACATTTTCCAAAGGGAAGATAACTGAGATTAAGTTGGTATTTGGACAACTTTCTCCCCTTTGTGTCTTCTCCTTCTCAATCAAGGAAAATTAATAGTAGTTACATTTGTCTACCAATGAGGCGTTAACAAACATGTTAACAGGAAGACACTGTGGCTTGTGCCTGATAGAAAGTCAGATAAATATCACTTCTTGCTAACTAGGTTGGTGTTTCTCCAAGAAATTATATTTGTCTGAAAAAAACACAATGATGTATGGTTTACTCAAGTTAATAATAAAGTTACATAAATGTTTCTCTTTCAAAAAAAATTAAGTACCTGCTGCTGTCGTTGCCGTCTCATGTGTGCAAACTGAGATAACATAAGCTGACGGTCAAGCAATTCCATCCTTTGCTGTCTCTGAATGTCTACTGTTGCTCCCATTCCAATTCGGACTTCGTTGGTTGGTTCCGAAGAAGAGAAGATGGGTTCAAGTGTCCAAGAAAACAACTTTGCCATCCAGCGGGGTATAAAAAGAACCTGATGAACTTTTAACACACTACTGGTATAACACATACCAGCAATCTAAAAGAAAAAAACCCCAACAAAATTGTTAAAATGCAATAAAATTTACAAAAATGTACAAACATAGGAATCTTTTAAATGTTTGAATATCAAATAGACACAGAATTGAAAATGACATTCTTACACCTCAGAGCATTTTTTTTCCTGAGAACTAAAGGGGTTAACAAGAAGAGAAGTCACTTTAAAATATAAACCACTACATATAAAATTACTACAAGATTTGGAACAAGGCTGATGCACAACCCTGCCTCACTTAAATCCAATTCACTAGTAAGTGATGACATCTTCCTGATGCCATGGTCATCTTGGAGAATAAAGGACAAACAAGAATCTGTGAGTAGTAGTAGCAGCTTCCCCACTGGGAATCCACCTAGTCAGTTCTAGTTGAGCAACACAGCTCGCTCCTTCCTTCCTCTCCCTTTGTGTACATAGGGAATCATATGCTTAACTAGGGGTGCTCTGCCCAAAGGAGTATAAATTTTGATAGCTGAAATCTGGTAAGATATCTTGGGATTTTCATCCTAGATTTCTTTTCATGGATCATATTTTAAATCCAATCACTCAAGCCTTCACTGATTGCTTAACAATGCCCAACTTAAGCCTCATTTGATCACTGTTTGGATTCTGATTGCTCGGTGACTGTGAATAGCAATCGTTTCTGTTTTGGCCAGAAACCCTGAGGGCCTTCCTCTCCCAGATTGATTTTATTTTATTGACTGGGTATAGGAGGCCATTTTTTGCCTCATTTTTACCTACCTTTAAATCACTGAATAGGCAATGCCTCAGATAAAGTGAGATCTGGGAAGACCTTAGCTTAAAAAGGTCAAGGTCTCCCACTGTCAATATAGTGCACTTTGATTTTTCTCTATTTAATTTACATACCATAGCAAAATGATAATAACAGATTACATCAACTTCCAAATGATATCAATAAGAATTTAAAAAGCAGAAATAGTTCATACTTAATGTAGCACTTTAAGTTCCACACATAAGACCTCCTGGCCAGTCCCTCATTTATATTGTCTCCCCTTTTAGAATGTAGGCATCTGAAAGGCAGGAATTGTCTCACTTTTTATTTATAGCCCAAGCACTTAGCAAAATGCCTGCACATCACACATGCTTAATAAATTATTTTCATTCATCCATTCCCTCATCTTTTCTCTGGAGCTAAGACTGGTCATTATAAATTACACAATTTGGCTTTATTTGATCTTATTTTATTTCTATTATTGTTGTCAGGGTATAATATATATTGTTTTCCAGGTTATGCTAACTACATTCTGCATACAAATCTTCCTATGTTTCTCTGAATTTCTCTTCCATATTTCTTGAAGTATAATAATATTCCATGGTATGCACATACAACAATTTGTCTAGCCATTCCCTAACTGATCCATCACTTTCCTGTTTTGTCTTGGTTATTTTGCTACCATAAAAAGGATTGCTATGAACATTTTGGTGTGTGTGTGTGTATATATATATATATCTGTGTGTGTGTGTTTGTGTATCCAAATATCCATCCATTTACATATATGTGTATATATGTGGGGATGAGTCTTCCTTACTGACTTCTCTGGAGGTACATGCTTGCCAACTGGATCTCTGAGTCAAGTATATAAATAAGCTACTCCTGGGGCGCAGCTAAGTTGGCAGAGTAACAGCACAGACTTGCTAGAGTGCTCCTGCCAAGTGAGCCAAATACCTGTAAAAAATGGCTCTAAACCAATTCTGGAGCCGCAGAACCCACAGAATAATGGAGTGAAGCACATCTGCAGCCTAAGATGGCATGGAAGCTTGCTGAGAAATATCTACTGTGCCACCCTGGCAGCAGAACCCAGTCTCACATGGTGCCAGCACAGACAGGACCTGAGCAGGCTTTGGGGAGACTCAATCTCTCACACCTGTGGGAGTTACCAGACTTCAGGACCCCAAAACAGCGGAGACAAATTGGACAGTCAGTGGAAAAAGCCTGTGGGACCAGTGTGGGAGAGTGGAGTGGGCCAGCCCCAGCCCCAGGGCAGCTGAGGGGGAGGAAGCATAGGAGCCTGAAGCAGCCACAGCAGCATCAGGGGCAGAGACAGTTTCTGGAGCTCTAGGCCTACAGACTGCGGGGGAATCGAGAGGCAACCCGCCCCCCCCCCCACTGGAAGCAGAGAACTACCTTGACAAACGGTTCAAAAGGCAAATAAATAGTTGGGGAAATGAGCAAAAACCAGAAAAAGAATCTGACTACAGAATCTTACTTTGGTGACAAGTAAGTCCAAAGCATGCAAATGAAGAAAACAAAGTGAAAGTTCATTCATCAAAAGCCTCCAAGAAAAATATGAATTGGTCTTAGGTCATGGAAGAGTTCAAAAGGGATTTTGAAAATCAAGTAAGAGAAATAGGGCAAATATCGGGAAGACAAATGTGAGTGATGCAAGAAAATTATGAAAAACGAGTCAACTGATTGCTAAAGGAGACCCAAAAAATGCTGGAGAAAGTAAGACTTTAAAAAATAGACTATTCCCCAATTGATAAATGGTCAAAGGATATGAACAGGCAATTTTCAGGGGAAGAAATTAAAAATATCTATAATCATATGAGAAAGTGCTCTAAATCACTACTGATTAGAGAGATGCAAATCAAAACAACTCTGAAGTACCACAGATTGGCAAACATGACAGAACAAGAAAATGATAAATGCTGGAGAGGATTTGGGAGAGTTGGAACACAAATTCATTGTTGGTGGAGCTGTGAGATCATCCAACCACTCTGGAGAACGGTTTGGAACTATGCCCAAAGGGCTACAAAGATGTGCATACCCTTTGACCCAGTAATATCACTTCTAGGACTGTATCCCCAAGAGATTATAAAAATGGGAAAGGGTCTCACATGTACATATTTATAGCAGCTCTCTTTGTGGTTGCCAAGA
>JAQQSK010011577.1:0-12221 GCA_028658325.1 Potorous gilbertii
AGAAATACAGGTAATGGGTATAGAAAGTTATCTGGCCCTACAGGACAAAAGAGAAGATGGGGACAAGGGAAGTGAGGGATTTTAGAAGAGAGGGCAGATTGGTGATAGGGGCAATTAGAATGCTCAGCATTTTGGGGTGAGGGGAGGGAAGAAATGGGAAGAAAATTTGGAACCCAAAATTTTGTGAAAATTAATTTTAAAAGTTAAATAATTAAATTTAAAAAAAAGAAAATATAATTTAAAAAAGTAAAAAAAGAGTGAAGTGTAGTTATTATTAATGACTTGTGAATGTAGTTAGAAGTGAATAATTAGAAAAAGTTTAATAATAAAGGATCTATCTCAAAAGTGATATATAAGGGTATGAAAACAAGTCCTTTGTCCTTTACATGCCAATAATGCAAGTATTGTGTACCTATTAGTAAAAATTATTGCTCATAAAAGAAAAGAATTAAGAGGTCAGACTGTATTCAATTTTTTAAAATTTCATTGTAAAAATAGTTCCATATTACACGGATTTGGGTATAATGTGGGTCTAACTATGTTCCTCCAAATATACATTTACCCAATAGAGAGTAAATGTTAAACTTTTGAAATAAGAAACACACAATAAGCAGAAAGATCATGTATTCTCACTATGTTTTAGGCAATTGTGAGACTTATGAAGATGAGATCTATTGAATAGCATTGATGAAATCCTCATATTTTCATTAAGAATACCTTTAATATATTTGTAATTCATTTTCATAAAGCTTAACTAAAGATAAGAAAATAGGCCTATGGGTGAGACACTATTGGTTTCTTCCCATCTACTTTTTTTGGAGAAATAATAGTTGTTTTTTTTCAATACTATTATATCTTTCTCTTAAGTATCTTAAAAAATCCATCCTTCCATTTTTTCTATATAATTGCATTAAATGGAGGTTAGGTATTACAAAGGAATTCTATGACTGTGTGGTATGTTCAAAGATCTCTTCTGCGTGTGATTTTTCTGGTTCTTTAGGTCTTTCTATCTCCATTTTCTTCGGGACCATTTCCTCTTCCTCATGTAAACACATTTTTGTCCATGTCCTTTCAAAAATCCTCCATAGAAGATCTATTCCAAATACTGGAGGTCTTCTAGGTATTTCAATATTTGCAGTGGCTAAAACAACACTCAGACTGCCTGTTATCTGTTGTTCACACTACATAACTGACCCATCCCTTTTTCTGGTCACGCCTATTACACATACATATTTTTTAGGTTTCTTAAAGAGTTTCCCAATGTACAAATTGCAAGACTTTTGTAGACATTCCATGCTCGTATCTTTTTGCAGAAGGTGAAGAGAGTGGACAGACCAGTTCAAGGATAGAACCCTGAGGCACTCCACTAAAGATAGGTATAGTTTCTACTTCAGGTCAGAAGTCAAATCAAAAACTGTCCTGCTTATAGACAGGAAGAGAGCAGGCTGAACTGGCTTTACTTTTGGGAAATTACCAAAGTCTTTTAATAATCCCCAACTTTTTCCTGAAACAAATCTCCATCTTTATGACACCAATGTTTTACAAATGACGTATGTTCAAGAGTCGACTAGTACAGTCTCTGGAGAAATGAAAATGAAAATCATGGAGAGACATATGGAGAGAGTGACTCGGCTATGATGCATAAATGGAGTAAAAAATGTTTTGCTTAGACATTGGGGGTGGTTCCATGGTGGGTGCAAAGGATAACTATTCAATAGACAACTTGCATGTTATATTAGTATCCTCTCAACTTCACCTTGTCAGAGGATAGAAGAGGGTAAATGGGATAGATGTTATCAAGGTAGAAATGAGAGAACTTGGCAAATAATTGGACATGGGGAGGTGAAAGCATGTTGGGGGAAGTTCATTTGGTGAGCTTATGGAAGGACATGAACAAGAGTCACACAGAATGAACAGATCTAGATGATGTTTGTTTTGCATGACTGGAGGAAATAACTATAGCAATGAAATCATAAATCCATTTGAGGATAGACCTCAATTTAGGCATGTGTAAAATATCATATTATTCTAGCAATATCTAGATTAATTAGAAGTCTTTTCTAGTTCCTTGGTTCTATGATTATCACAAATTTCTATAAGCATTTTCCTGAATACACTTTAAAATGAGCCTTTTCACTAAATTAAAGTGTCATAAAAGTAAGAGAGAAAATGTGTTGAACTGGACACATGTCAAGGTGGATTTTTTTTAAAAGTCTAAACTGGGAAATATAAATCTTCAGTCTGTATGTCTTACTTTATCAATCGAGTTCAAGTAATTTCTAACTATGGGGGCATGGAGGGTGTCAGACAGAGAAGAAAATGATAGTACATTGAATAAAGTATTTTGCCATCTACACATTATACTATTTCCCATGATGATCTCATCAGATTCCATGGATTCAATCATCATCTCTAAGTTGATTCTCTCTACTGATCCAGCCCTAAACTCTGATAATCCCCAGGCTTGCATCTCCATCTGCCTATTGGACATCTTGATCTGGATATCCTATAGACATTTAAAACTCAACATTATCCAAAACTGAACTTATTATCTCCCCAACCTGCCCCTCTTCCTAATTTTCTTATTACTGTCAAGGGCATCACCATTTTCCTAGTCACCCAGATTCAAAATCCAGGTGTCATCCTTGACTCCTTGCTTTCACCTCCCCATGTCCAATTATTTGCCAAGTCCTTTCATTTCTGCCTTGATAACATCTATCCCATTTACCCCCTTCTCTCCTCTGACAATGCCACCACCTTGGTAAAAGTCTTCACCACCTTACAATTTTCATCTCTTAAAATAGCCTTCTGGTTGGTATTGCTTCCTCTTCACTCCTTTTTATCCTCCACTCAACTGTCAAAGTGATCTTCCTAAAGATCAAGTCTACCCATGTCATGTCCTTCCCCCCTCAATAAATTCCGGTGATTCCCTATCACCTCCAGGATCAAATACAAAATCATCTGGAATTCAAAGATCTTTGTAACCTGAAACCCTCCTATATTTCCTGGCTTCTTAAATCTTTCTCCCCTCCATGTACTCTTCATTCCAATGACAGTGGTCTCTTTTCTGTTCCTCACAAAAGACACTCCATCTCTGGACTATATGCATTTTTACTGGTCATCTCCCATCCCCAGAATTCTCTCCCTCTTCATCTCTGTTTTCTAGCCTCTCTGGCTTTGTCTCAGACAAAGTCTTACCTTCTGCAAGAAACCCTTTCCAGTCTCCCTTAATGTTAATGACTTCTCTCTGGGATTGTCTTTGATTTAACCTGTCTATATCTTATTTGTACATAGTTGTTCATATGTTGTGTCTCCCTATTAGATTGTGAGTGCCTTGAAACCAGGGACTATTTTTGGGTGTTTCTTTAATGTCATACCATACCATAATACCTGGCATGTGTTGTTATTGTTGAGGCTTTTGGATCTTGTCCAACACTTTGTTTTGCATTTGGTGTTTTCTTTGCAAAGATTCTGGAACGGTTTACCATTTCCTTCTCCAGTTCATTTGATAGATGAGGAAACTGAGGCAAACAGGGCAAGTGAGTTGCCCAGGGTCACACAGTTAACAGGTATCTGAGGTCACATTTGAATTCAGGTCTTCCTCACTCAAGGTACTGTGTTCTATCTGCTGTGCCACCTAGATGGCCTATAGTAGTCTCAATAAATACTTGTTGACTGACTAAGGTTACATCCACTTTTTGTCTACAAACTACCTCAGACAAAGAGAAAACGCCAATGCCACATCAAGTGGAAAGGTGAATTATTACGTAGAAAATCTTGATCAGCCTATTTCAGATCTTTTGTAGGAATATCTTAGTCTTCTAGTAACAATTTCTCAGGCTACCTATAACAATGTAAACGATATATGGGTTAGAAGTCAGATCCTTAATATCTTTAACTGGCTTTGCTTTCAACAAAAATATTGATGTCTTCTAACCTCTTTACTTTGAAAAGAAAAACAAATTAGTCAATACATCGTAAGAGAAAGTATCTAAAATTATTCAGCATCTTAGTGACAAAGAAAGGCCAAATTTGTGCTCAACTTTAAATGTGAGAAAAAAAATGCCAGCAAAAAATGATTCATTCAAAAATGCAGTGTTGAAAAATTTTAGTCTTTATCAACGACCAATTAGAACAAGGGAAAAATGTTTTGAAGGTTAATCACTTTAGGAAGTTGATTCAAAAGCAGAAAATTGAAGTAATATGCTGTATAGAATCTTTTAAATGCACAAAAGAGTACAATAAATTATTTTGCTCATAACTTTAATAAGCTACATCTGAGACACTAAGACTAGGGGTTGAAAAATGAAAAATCAAAGTTAATTCACTGGCTATACTATATGGATGATGTCCAAAAACTCCAGGCTCACTGATTAACCATGGAATAGACTAACGTGTTTGCATCATATGGACTATATATATATATTTCTTACACCATGCCCACCTATACCTTTCAGTCTTGAAGACACCAATGACTTACAAAGGACAAAGGAAAAGGTCATATAATCATACAAAATCACACAAATAATCAAGCAAAAGTCCTTCAGTAATCCACTTACTATTTGAATAGATATTTATGATTTATGGCTTCTGCAATAAGTTTTAAGATGTATATTTTACTTATGTAGTTCCAGATTGTTAGGAACCATGACTTTTCACTAAATTACAAATTTAATTTTGATTTTTGTGGATAGCAAGAAACATTATTACAGTGGTAATAGCAGTAGTAAATTGCAAGAAGTTTTTATGAGCAGACTCAGTACAGAGAATTCTTTTTGTAAATGTGTCTCTGATCCAAATGGCAGGAAAACTTATTTCTAAGGTGAATAATTCAAATGTCATCTGTACCAAAATGAGAAAAATGAGATGTACAGAAAGGAAATACTTGAGAGAAGAAACAGGTTTGGTGACATTTATGAAGATAGTATTTGAAGCAAAAAAACATGAGATGAAATTTTTAATGCAAAAGAGATAAGAACCATTTACTAGGATTAAGTTAAAAAATAAATCTTTAATTTATCACTATGTAGTGACCAATCATGTGGCCTGTTTATTAAATATTTAGAAATGATCATGTAAATGATTCTCTCTCTCTCTCTTCCTCCCTCCCTCTCCCTCTCTCCCTCCCTCCTTCCTTCCCTCCTTCTCTCTCTCTCTCTCTCTCTCTCTCTCTCTCTCTCTCTCTCTCTCTCTCTCTCTCTCTCTCTCTTTTAAATTTTAATTCAAATCGCTCCCAACTTCCCATTCCCATCACGGAAAGTATCTTTCTCTCCCGCAAGTGAAATCATGTGAAAACTCCTGAATAGCTTCCCCTCCTCCCTGCCCCGCCAATTTCAAGTCAATAGATTAAGTGTCTACATTGTTTGGGACTAAGTCACAGCTGTCTAAATTGCTTCAGAAATGTGTAGCAGATCGCTTTATACCAGAATAACACAGTTTGAATCATAGTTTCTTGAATATATCTTGCTGAGAGCTTATCTCATTCAAATGATGAAGGCAGCTGAAGCATAGTATTTGAATCATCTACATTTTGCTCTAATAAAAGAGGACTTTAGGAAGCTCTATTTGAGATAGGGGGAAAAGAAATGAAGCAATTGAAATGCAGATCTGATATTTTCGACCACTCATTTGCTTGTATGTATGAACATGTGCGAGTGAGTGCCGCGATAAGAGACTTTAAAAATAAAATTTCATTTGGTGGGAACTCGTACTTAAACTGTGAAAGCAATACACAGATCATATGAATTACCGGCAATAAAAATAAAAATGCAAATGAATGTTAATAGTCCCTTTCAAAATAGTAACATTAATAGGAAGCCCTTCATAAGACTCTTTATAAAGCAACATGATTTTAACTAGATAGTTTTATATTTTATAAGTACTTAAAACTAGCAGAGCTTATTTTCAACTAGAGAATATATGCCTGCCAAGTGTCTAGAGGAAGCTAGATGGTGCAGTGGAGTCAGGAAGACCTGAGTTCAAATTCTAACTTCAATATTTACCAGCTGTGACCCTGGGCAAGTTACCTAAGTTCTTTGCCGCAGTTTCTCACCTACAGAAAGAGGATACTAATACAGCACCTACCTCCCATGGTCAACAAGCATTTCTTAAGTAGCTATTATGTGCTGGGATTGTGCTAAGTTTGGGGAGATATAAAGAAAGGCAAAGAACAGTCTCTGTTCTCAAAGAGCTCACAGTTTATTGGGAGAGAGAACATACAAACAACTATATGCAATCAAGGTATAGATGGAACATAGAAGAAATAAAAGTACTGTATTAAAAGAACGGAAATGTAGGAGTGGGCTAGGTTACAAAGGGCTGAATGTCAAATACACAATTTTATATTTGATCTCAAATGTGATAGGGAGCTACTGGAGTTTATTGAAGAAAGCAGTGACATGGTCAGATCTGTTCTTCAGAGAATTCAGTTTGAAAGTTGATTGGAGGATGGATGGGAATGAGGAGGGACCTGAGGCAGGGAGGTTAACCAGAAGACTTTTGCAATAGTTCTAGGCGTGAGGTGATGATGGCAAACTTCTTATCTCCACCTTTCATTCTTTCCCCAAAACTTATACATGGTCATGCCTTGATCTCTCATTAATAGTCAAAACTGTTCTCTCTGAAATTTTCTACCCAAGACAAGACAACCTATCCCTAAATGACCCCGGCTTTTAATCATTCCTACTGATGGAGAATAGACAATACATATTTATGAAATGCCTTCTCTGTGCCACACACTATATATCTAGTGCTGGGGATACAAAGAAAGGCTCCAGGAGTTCATATTCAAATGGTGAGCCTAACAGATTAAAAACAAAAGCAGGTGGGGAGATTACCAGCAGAAAGGTATGATGACATCTTGCAGTTAAAATGACTGAAGAGGTGAGTTTCAACATTCATTTCAGCTTGCAGAATGCTATTTCTAGAAACTATGAAATTCAGTGGAGTAGCCAGTGGGAAAGGATAAGGAGAATCCTCTGACTTCCCTTCATAAATGACAGAGGATCTAGGAGGACCTTTCCAATGTCCAATCGGGCATAGGAAAGAGTCCCAGAACAAGGGGCACTGAAGAGGAGAGAGTTTCCTAGTTAATTTCAAAGAAACCAAAGAATCCCAGAGAAATAAGAGATCTCAGAGGTTATTTAGTTCAACTCCTGTTATACTGTGCATTATACTATGCTACACATTCCTTCTCTTCTGTACCATAAATTGTAATAATAATTTACAAAATTAAGAGAAACTGAACAAAATATCTACCCTGCAATATCTCTGAAAAGTTGTCCTTTGGCCTCCACTTGAAAACTTCCAGTAAAAAAGAACCCACTCACTCCTGAATCATTCCCTTTCATTTCTGTACAGCCTAAATTGTATGAAAGTTTTCCCTCACCTCAAACTTAAATTTTCCTAACTGCCACTTCTATCCACCCATCCTAGTTCTGCCTCATGGAGACAATTAGAACAAACCTAATTCCTCTTCCATGCTACAACTCTTCAAATACTTAAAGGTAGCTATCACATCTTTATTAAATTTCATTTTCTTGAGATTAAATGTTTCCATATCCTTTAATGGACACTTACATGGCACAATCTAAAGGTTTTTCTTTCCTGGTTGGTCTCTCTTGGATGTGCTCCAGGTTTTTAGTCCTTCCTGAAATGGGACAGCTAGGTGGTGTAGTGGATGGAGTAGTAGGCACTTCACCACCTAGATGTCCATCTCCATTACATATCAATCTTTTATTTCTTCAATTTTGTATATATCATCTTTTTAGTTAAAGCTCTTTAATTTATACACACACACACACACACACACACACACACACGCACACACACAAATACACACACATATCTTTTAGGATCCTGGCTGTGATGCGTTGAGTTAGTTATCACTCCCAACTTTGTATATTCTGAAAGTGTAATGGGCATGTCAACAATACTTTCATCCACATCACTGATAAAAAACCAGAACACAACAAACCCCCTGCTATTTAAGCACAGAAGCCCGGGCAGATCCGTATGACGCTCCACTAGAGAACACACTCAAAGTTGACAATGATGTATTAAGGACTGTCTTTTGAGGCTAGTCACTTAACCAATTTCAGATTCCCCTAGGTGTATTCTCATCCAGTCCATTTCTCTCCATCATGTCCATCAGGGTGACATAAGGGATATTGTTCCTTTTCTTCATTCTCATTTTCCTCTTTGAAAAGTGTTGTCATGGCTTTCTCCTCTCTTTCAGACACTATTTCCTCCCTTGACTTTAATAACACTACTTTATTTTGTTTTTCATCTTACTTCTTTGACAGTTCCTTATTTATTTTGTTTGCTGTGACATTACCCATCTCCTATAAGCTAAGCATGGGTTATTTCCAAAGCACTGTCCTTAAGCTTCCTATTCTCTTTCTTTACAGGCTCGTCATCCCTGGTTTAATTAATGCCCATAGATTCAATTATCATCTCTACACAAATGACTCCCAAATCTGTGTAGGTAGACCTAATCTTTCTTCTGATCTTATGCCCCACATTACCAATTATCTTCCATATACATCAACTGGATATCACATCAGAATCTCAAATTCAGTGTGTCAAAAAAAAAGAATGTGCCTTCCCCATCTCCTTTACCCATACCTCTCAACCTAAACATTCCTACCTTTAATTGAGGGCATGATTATTCTCCCAGTCACTCAAATTTTAAACCCCAGAGTCACCCTCAACTCTCTCCTTCACTTCCCTATTGCCAATCAGTTGCTAAGTCTTGTCTCTTCTATCTCCACAATATTTCCCTCATCTATCCACTTCTCTGCACTCACTATATCAGTACCCAGGTTCAGACCCTCCTTAATTTTGACCTGAACTATTATAATAGCCTACAAGGTGGTTCCCTGACTCAAATCACTCCCTCTCCAATTTATCCTTCAAACAGTTTCCAAACTAATCTTCCTAAGGCATAGATCTGACTATGTTATTTCCAAGCTCAAATATTACCTTTTGGATATGTTTTCATTGTTTTCTTACCACCCCACCCAACACCTTAGCACAAGCTCATTGAATGTAGGAGGCCTTTAATAAAAGTTTGTTCTCTATTAGGTTCGTATCCCAAAGACATTTAAAAATTAAAAAGAAAAAGGACCTATATGTACAAAAATGTTTATAGCAACTCTTTTTTGAGGTGGCTAAGAATTGGAAATGAGGAAATGCCCATCAATTTCAGAATGGCTGAAAAAGTTGCGGTCTATGATTGTGATGGAATTCTATTGTGCTAAAGAAATGACAAACAGAATGCTTTCAGAAAAACCTGAAAAGACATACATGAAGTTCTGAAACGTAAAATGAGAAGAACCAGGAGAACACTATACACAGTAAAAAAAAAAAAAATCATATAATGGTCAACTACAGTTGAATAGTTTAGCTATTCTCAACAATACAAAGATCCAAGATAATTCTCAATGACCTATGATGAAAAATGCTATCCACTTCCAGATAAAGAACTAATAGAATCTGAATGCAGATCAAACCACAGTGGGTTTTGTTTTGGTTTTACTCTATTTTTTTCTTTGGGTTTTTTTGTCCATATTTTCTTTCACAACATGACTAATGTGGAAATATGTTTTGCATGACTGCATATGTATAACCCTTATCAAAGTGCTTGCCTTCTCAATGAGGGGAAAGGAGGGGAGGGTGGGAAAGAATTTGAAACTCAAAACCATTTGTTAAAAAAGTTTTAAGTTGTTCTTACTTTAATTGGAAAAAATAAAATATTGAAATGTTTTACAAATGTTTGTTGTATTTATTTGAAATTCTGAATGACTTGCTCAGATTTCGATATACTGTGTCAATAGCATTTCCTAATCTACCAGTCCCTCAATCATTCCAAAAGAGGAAATGAGTTTAGTTTGACAATGCTTTGTGAAACTACCCCTGACCCATATAGTAATCGCTACTTTCCTTTCAAAATACTCAAAAACCATCCCTTTAATAATACAACTTAGAATATTGACAAGAATAAAAGTTACACTCACTAGCCTAGAACTTGGAGAATGTACTCCCTTTCTTTAGAGAAAATGAGACATTCACTTATCTCTGGTCCTATAGAACCTCTGTCATTCTCCACAACTTTTGAAGATCAAGTTTACAAAGACTCCCACCAGTTCTTTCAGGACCCTGGAACCTGATGATTTGAACTCATTAAAGGTAGATGCTTTCTGTCACCTTTTTTTCTATCATTGGTTTCATCTCTCCATTAATGCTTTTTTTTCCCATCTATTTTGAGTCAGAAGATCATTCTCCTCAGTAGAGAAAAAGACTCAAAATACATATTTGATAGTTCTTCCTTGAGTTTCACATCCCTATTACACTTATTTACCATATAGGAGAAGATCCACATGGTGAAATTTAGATGATGTGAAAACAAAAGATATCAATAAAAATTTAATTTTAAAAAAGATTTCCAGTTTATTTAGAAATATACAATACTTTGATCTATATTTTGAGAGTTTATATATAGATGACTGAAGTCATGGGTTTTATTCATGGCTTTCCTTAGATCATCTCTCCTCCTATAAATTAATGATTCTCCATACTGATATTCTTCTTCCTGTTTTGTGGCTACTTCTTTTTGTAGTATCAGGTTTCATAGATACATCGATACATGTGTCCCTTATTCTCTCTCCTTTTCAGTTTAAAGTTCTTTTGACCAGATATACAAGAATGCATCCAAATATATTTTTTCTTGCCCTTATTAGATACAATCCAATTCTACTTTTGAGCATTCATATTCTGAATAAATTCAACCTGGCTATTTATAATTAATGCTAGATGTTCACCAACCATGACCAGAAAGATCAGGTATATCAATACCATCAATTATGGAGAGAATTTTTTATACATTTAAAATAATTTTTAATAATTTACTACAATTGTTCTAATCTGTGCAAATGCACTTAACATACAGATGACTACAAGCAAATATGACAATTTTACTTTGAAATAAAAATTTTTGTACCATAATACTAGTAACGGACACAGCTAGGCCCTTTGAGGCAGTCTTCAATTACAGCCTTCTTCATTTGCTCTAGATTTTTCCCAGGAATAAAATTCAAGCTTTTTGGTCTATTTTTTTTGAAGAATCTATTTTCTTCCCTCTTTTTGAAAACCAGGACATCATTTGTCCTTCTCCAACCTTGTGGAACCTCTCCTGTTTTTTGTTATCCTTCAAATATTACTGATATTAGGTTCATCACGCCTCATCTATTGGTTCTTTCAGTAACTGAAGGTGTATTTCATTGAATCAAGTGGCTTGAATTCAACAAAGATAAGTAGAATTTTGTTTATTATTCCCAAGCTTATTTAGATGGGGCAGCAAGATGGCACATACAGATGCAGGGCCTAGAGTCAAGAAGACCTGAGTTTAATTTAGCCTTGGACACGTGAGAGATATGTGACCTTGGCCAGGTGAATTAACGAGTTTCCCTCAATTTCCTCATGTAAAATGGGTGTTATGAAAGAACCTACCTCCCAGAGGTAGTGAGTGAAATAATAGCTATAAAGTGCTTAGCGCAGTGCCGGGCGCCTGGAAAGCACGATATAAATGTTGGCTGTTATTGCTATTGTAATCATTTTTCCTTTCTCTTCCCTCTTCCTTGAAACACAGTAGGCTGTTTCTTTCTTAAAGAGTTCAACCAAATCCCTATGGCATCAATTTCTTAACCTGGAGTCAGCAAATTTGGTTTTTTTTTTTTAATTGAATACTTTTCAATAATTGGATTTTGAGAGAATTAGTTTTCTTTGTATGCCTGTGTATTTTACTTTATGCATTTGAAAACATTATTCCAAGAAGGGGCCGTAGCCTTTATCAGCATTCCAAAAGGGTCCATGCCACTAAAAAGGTTAAGAACTCTTGCTCAGTAGGAGAGGTTGTATATTGATTAAAGTTACAAATACTCCATGCTACTCCTTTTTCTTTCTCTTCTCTACTTTAAAATTCCTCCATTCTGCCACCTCCAGACACAGGTTTGGATTTCTCTCTGCCTTTCCAGATTGTTTTTCATAGTTTTTCCCTTTGAAGTATTTCTTCCATCATTTCAAGGAACTATTCACTCTCTCTGATAACATAGAGAGACATATTTCTCCAGGCCTGTCACTTAGTAGAGAGGTCCACCTGAACTTTAAATATGTATGTGTATATATATATATATATATATATATATATATATATATATATATAT
>JAQQSK010011578.1:0-12221 GCA_028658325.1 Potorous gilbertii
AAAAAGACTTTTTTTAGACCAAGCAGAGGATTATATTCTCTGTCAGACTTCAGCTTTGGCAAGGTCAGCCTGACCGCTAACCGGGACATACACTAGGATAGACACTCGGGACAGCGAGTTCGACCAGTAAGCTATTTGCAACAGTCCAGATGTAAGGTGATGACATGAGAGGACAGAAAGGGTATGAGATCAGATACGAAGGTAGGACTGATGGGACTTTGCAACTAAATGGATATGAAGTGGAGGGCGAGGAGTGAAGAATTTTAGATTATACTTAGGTAGTGAGTTTTCTTCTCCCCAGATTAATTCGGACAAGTTCTCCTTAGAAAAGATTTGGGAACCAAGGGCTGGAATTTGGGGAAGGTATTTTCCCAATGACACGGGGAAAGTGGAACTGTTTTTCATTATCATGATTACTGTGAATGTCTACGACAGGGAGCGTGAGGGCGCCCTCAACAGTAACTGCAAAGCTAGGCTGAGTTCCACCTCAGAAATGGTCTTATGATGTCCAGCCCTGGTCTGGATTTAGGACATACCATACTACATGGTCATTCTGAGCCACTGAAAATCTTTGTATCCTGACTTGAGGAACTCCTTAAATGAGTACAGGCAGGGGCCAGGGTCTTCCAAAGTTCATTCTGTCCTAAATTCAGGACTTGGAAAAAACCAGAGACAACGTGACCTAATCAACATGGCTTGCAGGGGACACCTAATCTATCCACTAGATACTAGCAGCCAGGTTACAGTTATACCAAGAAACATCCAATGGTCCCTTGATTCACAGGGAACCTCCATTTACAGGGGCAGTTGGGCTGGGGCGAGGGAGAGGAAGGAGAAGACTGGGAGAAAACTAATGAAAGGAACTCAGGTGGAAGTGTTTAAAAGATACTCCATTTGAGGTGGGCTACACTACGTGAGTGGTAGCCAATCAGGATAAGAGGATTGTAGGAATAGTTATGATGAGTTCTTCAGAGTCAGGAACTTAACTTACCTGTAAAGGAACTTAGGGCAATTTGTCTGCGGCTATTGTGGGTAAGGTCAAACAGAAAACTTGGATGTTGCCTGAATTATCCCTTGAAATCAATATTATAAAATATTGGGGGGTGTTGGAGGAAGTATCTTCTCCTTTGTGATAGAGATGAAGGAAGCTGAATTTGGGGACAAATGTAAATTTGTCAATCATATTCCATTTTCTTCTTCCATTTCTCATTTTTGAACAGTCTTCTGTAATTCAAATGATTGTCTTCTCATAAATATATGAAGTGCTTTCTCCAGGGAGCTTGTAAAATCCTATCTTTGATACTGAAGCTTTGACATCACAGGACTACATTTCTGAGTGAAGTAAATGTGAAGCATAACTGTCAGGGTTCTATGGATTCTACTAATCTGCACTTTGCTTTCATTTTCTTCTTTCTGTTCCTTCCTTCTCCTCTTTCTAAGGCTTTTCTCTCTTCCTTCCTTCCTTCCTTCCCTCCTTCTTTCCTTCAGTATCGAGACATTATTCCATTGATCCATTGATGTGCAGAACTGCTTTGGAAATTCACTCTACTAATACAGATCAGCAACTTACCTGTAACTTAATCGTAGTCATACAAAGATGCCTACCCTGGATCCATGAAAGATTAAGTGACTTCTCTATGGTCACACAGCTAGGACATAGAGATAGAAAAAGGGTTTTAACCCAAGTCTTCCTAACTCCAGGGCTAGCCCTTTAGCCACTCTTCAAAATGTCACACTATCTCTCCTTCAAGATGTAGCTCAAGCAACACATGAAGCTGCTGATTCCCCCAAATGCTAAAGCCAGGGATGGGGAACCTGAGTCCTCGAGGCCACATGTGGCCTTTTAGGTTCTTGGGTGCAGCCTTTTGACTGAGTCCAAATTTTATAGAACACATCCTTTTTTTAAGGGGATTTGTTTTGTGAGGTTTGGATTCAGTCAAAGGGGTATACTTGAGAACCTAGAGAGCCACATGTGGTCTTGCAGCTGCAGATTCCCCACTCTTGGCCAAAGCCCTTGAGCACTAGTTAGTTGTTCATTATATAGTTATTCTGTATACAAGTTACATGCTGTCTCCTCCAGTATAATGTAAACTCCTTGAGAGCAGAGATTCTTTTCTTTTTAGTCTTTGTATCCCTAGAACATGTACCTATTACAAAGCAGATACTTAAGGACTTACTGATTAATTAACTTCTGGGAAGCTTTTTATCCAAATTTCCAGAAAATGACAGTAAGACTTCTTCATACTGGTTTGGAGACCAATGAAATTCCACAGTTTCTTCAAGTGCTATCCTCCAGTTCCATTACTTTGCTTTATATAGAGCTGGTCTTCTCCTACTTCTGCCATATCTGCCTCACTGTTCATTCGGCTATCAATGCAGTTTTTTGTGTTTGTTCCTCTTGCATCACTCCGCTCCTGAAAAGAGCTCATTGATTAATTGGGATTTTCTATAATCTTTTCTTCAGTCACTTAAAAACTGAATTCTTCCTTTAGCAATCTTATTTCCAGTTTTAGATGCCAGATCTTCTTTTGTACTTCTTAATGTAATTCTCAGCCACTGGAGATTTTTGTAACAAATCAACTCCCATGTGCAGAGGTCCTGGGACAGTTTCATTGTACTGCAGACTGCTGTATTATCTTGTAATATTAATTACACTGTAGCTTTTGTCTTAGTCATTTCTTCATTTTTCTATTAGTGATTTCCTTCTCTGTGGCTGTTGTTTTTTAGGACATCTATTGCTGCTTTAGGTATTTCCAACAGAATTAGGTGAGTTTAGCCAAAATCATGCTATTGGCCACCTTACTGGGACTACCAAAATGAATTCTATTTCAGACCTAAACTGTAAGGTAGATTTACACATCATGATTATTTACCTGAATAAACTTTTGTCACAGACCAAGATTCCCCACTCCCCCCATCCCCGGCCCGAAAAAAAGTTGATGTGATTTGCCAGTCTGGGCCAGGAATTGATGTTTCTTTCATAGAGATATTATTCAAGTGAATACATCAATTCATTTCACCACACTATCACCTACAATCTCAATGACTGTTAAACTGCTCAACTTTTATATAATGAATACATGGTTCTATGGAAGATCTTCTGAATATCACAATTTTCTAAAAACAATAATGGTTTATGCAATGCAAGGATCATTTCGGCTGGAAATATAAAATGAACCTCTGATGAATCCAAAATAACAAAACCTACCAGTTCACAGAGGATTTCTGAGAAGCAAAGAACTCAATGAAAACTAAAAAGTGGTTTTATTGACACTTCAAAAGACATTTCATTGAACGTAGCTGTGCCTACCTTTCTGTGATGGGATGGCATTTAACAAATATTAAATAATGTTAAAGCATAATTTTATGGTAATATTTTGGCTGGCTCTAGCCACCTTTTAATCTAATCTAAGAAACTTGGGCATGAGGGGATGATCACTACTCATCCTAATATTTATATATACTTGACTACACACATAGACACACACACACATACCCCTAATACTTTAATCATGAAAAGATTTGTTTCATACAAATGCTGTCCATGTATTAGGTAGGCTACTTGGGAAAAAGAAAAATATTTGTCTACAAATTGTGGGTGAAACTTTTCCAAAAATGTATTATTAATGGTCACTACTTTAGTTCTCTTGTATTATAAATGACAGGTTTAATATTCTTTTAAAATACAGAACAGTTTCTGTACTTTAAGAATAAATTGACTATCTGAAAAAAGCTCTAGGGGGTTACTGTACATTAATATATCAGAAAGCCAATAAATTATTTTTCCATAAATTAATCTTTCAAAGCAGAATTTCCCTTCTCCTCTACGCGCCAAAGTCCTGACTCCATGAGAGACTTCATATCTGCAGAACAGACATCTGGAAAAACATTTCTAATGAAAACACTACTAATATAACCCCCTGGAGAAGCAAATGAAATGAGATCTAAGTATACAGCCGCCTGTCTACAGTTACATATCTAACAATGGTGGATTACCATTTGATGCCTTTTATGACTAACACAACAGTCTTAAATAGCTCTTCTGGGTGTGGTAAATCAAATATTTTTAAGTTCTCAAACAATGCCTTATGTATTCCTTTTCAGAGTCAAGTGACAACAAAGATAATGGCTTACATCTTTGACCACCAAGTCACGAAAAATGGCTCATTGTTTAGTAAGAAAGGGACAATGGGTGACTTTACTGAAGTGACAAATGGGATGTTACTTAAAGTTCATACTGTGGGCTTCCCTCAACCCCAACTACTACTGGCAGGGTGGATCTGGGCAGAAAGGAATGAAACTTTAATAAATCATTGCTGCTTCCAGGCCCAGGGAGTCTCTATTCAGAATCAACTTCTGGGTGCAGCTCAGCTGCAGGGTACAATGTCTGGGAAGTTGGGTTGGGCCCAGGCAGCGGCTCCTCAAGGTTGGCTCCCAAGTAAGCTTAACTGCTTTATCAGTTATCAGATCAACAGTTATCAGATAAATGAGTCTTTAACTGACTTGGTCCTTTCGGTTTCCAATATTCAGATGTCTTACATCAGGAAAAAAGAAACAACAGAGGAGGAAGAAACATTTCAGGAACACATGCCTGCCAGGTCACAGCAATTCTTGTATCATCCACTAATAGGAAAAGAAAGACTTTGCCCATTCAGACACTTTGTATACATATTAGTTCTGATCCAACACTTAATTAAAAGGCTTTTTGTCACCAGCCAGTGAGTCAACAGGCGATAGCACAGGGTGTCCATTCTTTCTCTGAAATAGTCAAGAAAAGGCTCCAAAATAGGCTGAGCAAATCTCCACACAGTTAATGGACTGGCCGGTCTCCTCGGTAACACTGTGACTCCTAAACCATAACTGGTCTGAATTCTCAAGTCATGAAGTTGGAGGTGATTTTGTTCCATCGTATTAGCTAATACAGTGGAGTTGTATCATAATTCCATTTTACTTACCTTAACTCACTCTTGGGAGAAAGGTAGCAAGAGACAGGAGAGAAAGAAAGAGGGAGGGAGAGAGGAGGGAGAGGGAGGGAAGAGAGGGAGAGAGAGAGAAAGAGAGAGGGGGAGAGGGGGAGAGAGAGAGGGAGAGAGGAGGGAGAGGGAGAGGGAGGGAAGAGAGGGGGAGAGAGAGAAAGGGAGAGAGGGAGAGAGAGAGAGGAGGGAAGGAGAACTTTAAACATCTGCCTCTGCCCTTCTGCTCAGGGAGCACATGATGTGAATCTGGTCTCTCAGCTGGGTTCAGCTGCCAAATGTCTCCCATGATGTGAATGTCTTGCTGCGCTGAATGTGATTCCAGAACGTCTCCTTTCATTGTACCTACAATCTGTTCCTTCTGCTTAGGCTGACAGTGCTCATGACAACAGCCCTAGCTAGCTTTCCTAGAACTCCTGGTCTAATAAAAAGCACCCTGCTGTGTACCCTCTGACTTCCTGGTGCCTCTCTTTTGCCTCATAGTGAAACAGGAAAAATAAACAATTGTAGAGTGTGATCACACTCCAATGTAATCACATATATGTGTGAAGCCATTTTTTCAAGTATTTTTCCTCCTAATCATCGTTTTGCCAGCTAAGTCTATTCATTTTTTTTGAGAAGTCTCATTCTTTGCTTCTCACTTGATCAGTGGCTACACTTAGTTGTGGTGAAAATAAAATTTACAGTTATTTACATTAACCATCTCAACTAAGTTCTCTAGAGACCTTAGCCCCTTTCCAGCCACATACAATTGGTTAGAGACACTGTTTTGTACCTCAAGAGCAGTTTAAGGGATCCTCTTCCTAAAAATAATCTAGTCTCCACACCTGCCAAAGCGATATTCCTAAAGAGTAGGTCTGACCATGTCACACACCTCTCCTCCAACGGTTCCCTATTATATTACCTCCAGTATCAAACGTAACATAATGTTCAGCAGTAAAACCTTCACTATTTGACCCCTTTCTATCTTTCCAATCATGGACTCTACTTCTTTCCATATACTCTATGACACAATTACACTGGCCTACTTGATGTCCCTTGTATATTAACACTACAATTCAACTGTTACCATGCCTTTGTTATCTCCTATTTCTGAAATGTTCTCCCTTCTTACTTTTGCCTCTTAGAATATTTTCTCAAGATTCAGCTAAAATATTATCTTCTGCAGGCTTTTCCTGTTACCTTCTTCCAGCTGTTATAGACCTTCCCCTCTCATTAAACATCTACTCAGTGTTTACCTTGCATCCATTTATTTACAAGTTATCTTTCCATCAGAATGCAAATTCCTTGAGGGCAGGGACTAATATTTTTGCCTTTCTTTTTATCCTGAACTTTTAGCATCGTGCCTGGCACATACTGTTCAGTCATATCCTATTCTGTGACCCCATGGTCACTATCCACAGGGTTTTCTTGGCAAAGATATTACAGCAGTCTGCCATTTCCTCTTGGCCTAGTCTTACTGCATCCAGTGTCTGTAGGTAGATTTGAACTCAGGTCTTTCAAACTACAGGCCCAGCACTTCAACCACTGGACCACCTAGTTGCTTTGATACATAGTAATTGCTTAATAAAAGTTTGTTGAATGACTGGAATCCTCATTTGACTTCAAGAACTAGGTCAAATGCTGCATCCTAAAAAACCTTTCACAATCTTCCTAAATTTGTTGGTGCTCTCCTACCTTTTTAATATTATTTTGCATTTACTTTGTATATATTTTTCTGTGTAGAAATTCTGCTCAACAGAATGTAAGCTCCTTGAAGGCATAATTTTTGTCTTTGTACCCCCACTGCCTCACACTGTGCTTGAAACATACATAGTAACAGCTTAACACATACTTGTTGAATTGCACTGAGACAAGATGGGTCTTGCAGACAACAGAGATGATTACTATTTTCAGATGTCACTGTGCTGATAGCATCCATCAAAAGACAATAAACTCTCCCAAAAGACATACATAATCACTCCATTTTGCAGAAGTTTAATACTCCCTTCTGGAGTATCATTTTATCAAGGGGTAGCAGGGGCAGAGAGACCTTCCAAGATGAGAAAGCTGCTGAGTTGCAATGGAGAAATACTAGAGTCAGAAATGGAACCCAAAAAGAAAATTTAGAATATGGCTGGCCTGGGTACTTTCCTTAAAAATAGAGGTTTTGGGCAGAAATGACTAAGTAGAAGAGGGGGCTACAGCGACAGCGTGATCTCTCAGGGTGAGAAGTTAGAATGTAAGTTCCTTAAGGACAAGAACTGTTTCTGTCTTTGTACCTAGAATGGTGATTTCCAGAGAGCGCTTAATAAAAGCTTGCTGAAATGATCTGCAAACATCATACAAATCTCTTTTTATATATTTTTTATTCAAGTTTTGAAGTGAAGCAGTGAAGGAATATTCCCCAGGTTATAGCTGATCAATTCCTATGTTTAAAATTAGAGCAGTTACTTAAAAAGCTTTCCATGGGACAAACACCAAAATTCAAGAGATTATTCAATTTCCTTTTTCTTATCAGAATTAAATGGTGCTCATTTTAAATGGTCTTCAATGATGTTTAATCCTTGAAGGAAAGGCACTATTATCATGCTTGAAGTACAATATCTTTTTATGACACTTGATTTGTAGGCTAAAGATGCATTTCCATAGTCAAAAAGTAGAAACTTTAGAAAGTTATTAATACAGTAAGATTTTAGCATGAAAGCATAAGTTAGCATGTAATTTGAAACATATTGTTTCCTTTAAAACCACATGCCAAGAACCAACACACTTCAATGGAGTTAGAGCACCTGTGTAGGAATGGTGACATCACAATGCCTAGAAAAGGATGCTGTAATCGTACATGAGGTCAACATGGCAGGTTCCAGACTGTAATCTCAGAGTAGGTGATTAGGCAACGAGACTTTGGCAACGAGCTGTTGAACCAGCTATCCTAGCTACCTTAAAAATACCTTAGGATAAACAGTTGGAAAAGCGTGTGACATCTACTTTTTCTTAAATACCATAAATTTACTTCAGAGAAGGCTCTTTCAAAGAACAGCCTTGAAGGCTCATGGCCACTAAGGGATGTCACCCTGGAATTATCTGCTTCTCATCTCAATCACCTGATCTCTGCCTTCAAGAAACAATATGCGATGAACATCTCAAATATTTTGCCATTTTATATATGAAGCAAACTGTTAATTCACCTATATTTATTCCCAACTGGACATACAGATAAACAAGTAAATATTTCCCCATCCCCCAATTATAGAAAACAAAAAAGCAAATTTTAATTTTCAGTTGAAATATTTTTTTAAAAAAGAATCTTACTTTCCATGAAAAGCCCTTAAAGAGATGTTACTATCTTGTTTTCTTACTTAAAGGCATAATCCACAATTCCAGAGAAGACTTATTTGCATACAGAATGGCTGATGCTGAAAGGGCCACACAAAGTATTAAAATATCAGACCCTCACCATCATAAGTAAAAGTATCTTAATATAAGCATTTGAGAGAAATTAAAAAATAACTACATTAAGATGACATAAAACTAAACTTACCAAGAACATTTTACCCACACTAGCTAGAAGCAAAAGGCAGTTATACAAACATACTACTTAAAAATTCAAAAGTGCATAAAATTCTTATTTTATTTGTTAAGTTACATAGAAAAAAACCCATCACTTTCCCTCAGGCAAAGTAAACCACACACCCATTTTAAAATACTCTTTTCTTCTTAGGCACCCTCTAGTGTTTGAAAATTGTCAAATTCAACACACAGAGAAACTGAAAGAAAATAATGATAATATTTTCAACAAGTTTTCTCTCAAACACAAAAAAAGATTACAATTCCATTCAAGTGGCACAAAATCAATCAGAGAAAATATGCAACCATAATTAATATTTTAAAATCCTATGATTCATATATTCAACCATCTCCTTATTCATTACTTTCATACTTTTATATTTACTTACTGTCATGTTGTTTTTAGGTGACTAGCACTTTGTTCAAAAAAGAAAATAAAATTGAAATAACTCTTTTTAAGAAGTTACACACTTCTACCCCTCCCAAAAAAAAAACAAGGAATTTAGGTTGATCTTCAAAATACCCTCTTAATGACTTTAAGGGGGTTATTGGTAAGTAGAATATCTTTCCCCAAAGGGTCAAATTTTCAAATTACCCCATTTTGGAATTCATAAAACTGACCTAAATAATTAACTTCACTATAAAAATTTTGAGTACACTGATAAAATGTTGTAAAAAGGAAGTGAAAAATGTTGCTCTGGGAACCAAAACTTAAAAGAATTCTGAACCAGTACAATGCCTGGCTCTGAAGAAAACAACAGAAAGAAACACTTGGAGTTTTACAGACTTGGCACTATAGGAAGTCCAGTGAATTATTTTCATTTAAATAAAAAAAGGTTAAGATGGAGGGGGAAAATTAGTATCAATTTTCATTCACTTATTTTCTCAGCTGAAACCTTTAAAATGTCTGTTTCCCCACTGAGGAAAAAGGATTTGCACTAGTATGTCACTATTACTGAAATAAGGGTTTTATCTCTAATTCTAAGAGAAAACAACTCCATCTTGTATGTAGGACTAGAAGAAAAAACAAATATTCAAGAGGTTTTTCTAAAAGGTTAGGAGTAAAATACTTAAAATGTGAACATGAGTTCAAAGGATCTTGTAACTAAAAAAAAAAATCAAAACCTTTTAAACTGTATTAAAACAAATAGACTGGGTATTTATTATTTTGCAGCTGATTATTGAACATGGCTTCTCTGTACTGAACATACTGCTTCCTGCTTAAAGACATTATCTGCAACTGTTACACATTTGCAGAAAAAAAAAGTCATACTGTCTAAAAAGAATTAAATAAAACTTACTAAATTTACAGTGGTCTCAACTTTGAGATATTTACATACACGTAACAGGACACAGCATTTATAAAGTGCAACATATATTTTTTTGGCTCAATGTATAAAATTATGTCACTGGGAATTACTGCAGTCATCTTTCCCTAGACAAATTTAATGAAAAGCTATTTTGAAAGTAAGCCATCAAATGATAGATTATGAGAGACACTGAAAAGTTGCTCAGTGAGTATATAAAAAGAAATTACAAATAAAACCAGTATGGGAGAGGTAGAATAGAATTAATGTAAATAAAAACCAAATAAATATTATGTAATAACAAAGAAATTCTTTTCTTGGAGTAAAAAAACCCAGCTTTTTAAACATTTTCCTGCTTTCAGAGTTTTACAATGAAATTAGAACTCAGATTTAAAGTCTTGGTAAAGATTTTCCAAATGTTGTTAATTACTGGTACTGCTCTTGGCCATAGCTTCTCTGATCTGACGGTCCAGCTCACTTATTATCCGATCCTCATGATTATACACACCCGTCCTCATCAAAGTATCTCTTTCCCCTATTAGACGTGTCAGATAGTCACCCAAATCTTCTTCAGAAGCTTTTCCACTGGGGCTCTCCTTTTTTCCACTTGCAATCTCTCTGGAATTCTGGAACTGTTCTGAGTCTTGTTTCCTTAACCTGACAAAACAGAAACAAACCCCACTTGGATAGGAAGTCACTTCTCTATTTTGGTGTCTAGAAACCACATTCCAAATTATTCGATAGTAAAACAAGTCATGCTAAATCGAGTTGTCAGCAAAGGCTGAAGAAAGGAAAGGTTAAGGAACGTCAGAGTCTCCCTTTGGCTTATCTAATTTCTGAAGGACACATCCTTTGGCTGGATATCACTTTTCCTTGTAATAAGTATTTTCATACCTGTCTTTCTCCCTGAGAGCAGGTTTCTGTTTCATAGCTTTCATCTCCAGTATCTAGCATAGCACTGTGTACACAGAAGGCATTTAATATATATGTTCAATTAAACTGACAGAGTACCTTGCTACTACATTATTTCTGTAAGCCATGCTTTATGTTACAATCATTAATTTTTAAAAGTTGGGAGGGGTCCTAGAAGAAAATAACAAAATTATACACCTTCTGCTTGAATACTTCTAATGACAGAGATCCTGGTGCTTCAGTCCATTTCATTTTTGGACAGCTCTTATGCTTACTCTACATATCAGTCCTCAGTCAGTTCAGTGGAGAAACATATCATCCCTGTATTACATTTTAACATCATAACCCATCAGAGGATCAAAAGTTTTGAGCTACGAAGGACCTCAGGGCTTATCTAGTTCAAGCCCTCCATTTTATAGATGAAGAAATCAAAGTTTAGTGAGAAGTGACCTGCCAAAGGTCATGTAGGAAGCAGAGAATCATGGGATTGTAAAGTCCAGCACTTTTTCTACCATAGGCAGCTGGGTGATACAGTGGGTACCACACTGGATCTGGAGTCAGGAAGAACCTGAGTTCAAAACTTACTGGCTCAGTGACTTTGGGCAAGTCATTTAGCCGCAGTTTGCCTCAGTTTCCTCATCTGTAAAATGAGGATAATTCCAGCACCTACCTACCTCCCAGGACTGCTGTGAGGATCACATGACGCCTGATGCACAGTAAGAGCCACTTATTACTGTTACCACACTGCCCTGTCTCCGTTATTTTGGGACTGTTAGCATCACCATTCGCTTTGTCTTAGGCTAAAAACTAGATCCCTCAACTACTATATGTTTTCCTGACCTCTCTTATACTGGGAGCTCTCCTCTGTACACACTCTAATCTGTGAACTCTTAAAATACAATACTCACATAAAGGACTCAATACTGTACATGTGGTCTGACCAGGGCAGAATCTATTACCTTCCTTTGGAATGGGCATTATATTATTATAAATGAAGCCCAATAATGACTTCTTCCTTTCTTTTTTAAAGAAAACACAAAAAGTTATATTGAATAGTATTACAGCTGTGGTTACTGTTACTGTTGCTATTTTTCAAATGAAATGCTGTAACATCAAGTATCCCTTCTCTTGAATTGAAATAACGTTTTCAAAATATTTAAACACAGGAATGATTTATACTTATCCTATTAAACTTAGTCTTACTGGCTTCACCTAACATTCTGTGTTGAGATCTTTTAAGATCTTGGTTCTGCTGTCATTTTCAGTTGTTTTAGCTACAAATTTGACAAGCAAGTTCTCTATCTTTTCTTCAAAGTTACAGTTAAAAATATTTCACAGGGTAGAAAGACTCACATTTGCTAGCTCCGAACCCACAGCCCATAGATTTCCTGTAAAAAGAACTCCTGACAAATTCTGGAACAGTGGAAGCTGCGCAGCAACACAGTGAAGGAGATTTCTGTTGCAGAGAGCCCTGAAAAAC
>JAQQSK010011579.1:0-12220 GCA_028658325.1 Potorous gilbertii
CTGTCTAACTTGATTTTCAAAATCCTTTTTGAGCTCTTCCATGGCCTGAGCCCATTGGATATCTCTTTCAGATGTTTGGGATACAGAGGCCTTGACTCTTATGTGTTTACCTGATGGTAAGCAGTTTTCTTCCTTGTCAGAGAGGAAGGTCGGAATCATCTGGTCTGCAAGAAAGTAACCTTCTATGGTCTTATTTTTTTTTCCGTTTTCTGGGCATTTTCTCAGCCAGTTACTTGACTTCTAAGAGTCCTCTCCACCCCCCACCTAGGTCTGCCCAGCTAGTACTTGGGGTCTGAGATTCAAATGGTGCTCCCCAGCCTCAGGGTTTTTGGTGGCTGGCCAGCTGCTACTAAGGGTAAGGTGAAATCAGGTTCTCATGTAGGGGCAGAGCTGCCTCCCAGGCTCAGTTCCCTCAGGAGGTTTATGCAGAGACTTTCTGTAATGGAGCTGCTGCAGAGCTCCTGCCTGCCCCGGGAGCCTCTGGCTGCCCGTTGCCTCTGATGTTGCCTCTGCCACTGACACCCGAGAAGGCCCAAGTCAGGGAGACACCCCGCTCCCCTCTCAGCCCATCCAGACGTCTCTTTCACTGACCTGTGCGTCTATGGGTGTAGGGATCTTCCCAGGCTGCTGGAGATTCTGTCCCTGAAGCCTCCTTGGATCTGCTTGCTCTTCTCGTTGCCACATGGCCAGGGCAGGGGAGGGCTACATTCCCATCCGGTTCACGATAGACTTTTGGGATCGGTTTTTCAGTGCTCTCTGGAATGGAAATCTCCTTCACCCTGTTGCTGTGTGTCTCCACTGTTCCAGAATTTATTGGGAGTTCTTTTTATAGATAATTATGGGCTGTGGGTTCGGAGTGAGCATATGTGGGTCTTTCTACTCTGCCATGTTGGCTCCACACCCATTCTCATCACATTTGACCAAGGAAGGAGTAAAACGCACACTCATTTTGGCATGAAAACATATCTTACAATACAGGAAAGTGGGGGAGTTGTGGATAAGCAGGGTGGGAGGGATGATGGAAGGGAGGGCAATGGGAGGAGGGAGCAATTTAAAGTCAACACTCCGGGAGGGACAGAATCAAAAGAGAGAATAGAAGCAATGTGGGGCATGATAGAATGGAGGGAAATATAGCTAGTCTTATACAACATGACTATTATTGAAGTCATTTGCAAAACTACACAGATATGGCCTATATTGAATTGACTGCCTTCCCAAGGGAATGAGTGGGAGAGAAGAATGGGGAGAAGTTGGAACTAAAAGTTTAAGGAACAACTGTTGAGTATTGTTCCTGCTACTAGGAAATAAGAAATACAGGTAATGGGAAATAGAAAGTTATCTGGCCCTACAGGACAAAAGAGAAAATGAGGACAAGGGAAGGGAGGGATGAAGGAAGAGAGGGCAGATTGGTGGTATGGGTAATTGGAATTCTCAGTGTATTGTGGTGGGGGGAGGCGACAAATGGGGAGAAAATTTGGAACCCAAAACTTTTTGAAAATGAATGTAAAAAGTTAAATAAATAAATTTATTTAATTAAAAAAAAGAATTGCTGGCTTGAAGTTTTTAACCCAAATTCATTCATTTAGCAAATATTCAGATCTACTCATTGAAACCAAATCCTGACATCAAGTCTGGTGTCTTGTTTTGTTTTTCCTTTCCCTCATTACATTACCTCACCATTATCAGGTCTCTTTGCATAACTAATTAAAGACTATAACTTTTAAAATGGACATTTTTTCTATGATATTTTTATTTCTTTTGATATGTTATTAGAAAAACCTCATCATGTTTGTCCTTGGTCCTCTAGCTCATCCCGACCCTCTGTTTTCCTTGACTGGAAGGAGGAGCCATGAAAACTGAAACCTCCACTCAAACAGGGCGCTCAGCTCAGATCATCTTCACATTTCTCACCTGACTGCACAACTTTGGGACTTCTATGACTTTTTTACTGCACCCGAGGAATCTCATTATTGGGGAGCCCTCATCACCGGGAGTTGGGCACCTTTCTCAGCCCAATGTCCTTGCTTTCAGCTTCCTTTTGTGTGCTGTCTTCCTGTAATATATTATAAACTCTGAGTACAGTTACTGTCTTTTTTTCATCTTTGGATTTCCAGTGTTTAGCATAGTGCCTGATACCTAGTAGACACTTAACAAATAACTCTCTCACTGATAAAGTCTAAAATGTCCTTCCCTTTGCATCTGGTTAGGAAATAATCAATTTGTTATCTTCTGCAATGCTATAGTATATTTGTAATTTTTTCAAGGTTTAATAGTAAAATATTAATCTGTAACTGAGTTACTCAGTAAGACTGAATTTCACATGTTTTAGTAAGATGTATTAAATTTCTATTAAAAAGTAAGGATAGTAAACATTTCCCCTTTCAGCCTTGTTATGGATCCTATCCAGTTTTCCCCACAAGATAGATCTACCAGGGTACATTACAGTACAGTACTCTTCAAGATTCTTAAAATATTATCATGATAACACATTGACTTTATGTATGATCTAGTGCTAAATCTAGCAAACTATAAATGAAAGCCAAAAGAAACCTATTTGATGAAAATAATCCCATTTTGTAATGCATCGTTTTCTCTCTCTCTCTCTAATATATATATATATATTTATATGTATATATACACAAAAACATATATACCTATATATTTATTCATATACTTGTATATGTATATATGCCCGTATATATATAATGTATGTGTGCATATGTGTGAATATGTATATATGTGTGTATATATGTATGCACACACACACACACACACACACACACACACGCACACACACACACACACACACATATATATATAAAATGACCACTCTTGCCTTTGCATGGGCACCTGCTTGCATAGAGTTGTGATTCCTAAGATTAATGGTAAATTTTGCAAAGTAATGTTTTCTACACTTTTCTAATTAGGACTAATCAGTATAATCTGTCAAAAAAAATAGAGCTTTCATTTAAGCATCCTGGTAGTAGAGGCAAGAAGACTTTCTGAGGAGGATGCATTGGACTTAGGAAAACTGTATCACGTGTACTCTCTCAGAAAACTCAGCAACAGTAATAGAATCAGTTATCATCACCAGTCCCTCATCTTCACACCATTCCTTATTTTTCCATTCAGTTCGGAGCTATCTTTATGTGGATTGTCTGGCAATATCTTTAGCAACGAATTATGTCCAGACTCTTCCTTTTGTAACAATGCTGTACTTTGGAAAGATTACTGAGTCTGGCTTCCAAGGAGGAAGTGTGATAGAGTGGAAACAATGCTTGCTTTAGAATCAGAGGACTTTGGATCAAATAGTAGTAGATCAGTCATTACTAGCGGTTCCATCTTGGTCAACTCACTTCACCCCAGTGCTTCATTTCCTCACCTGCAAAAGGAGAGAAGCAGTGAGTCAGATAACCTCAAGGATTCCTTCTATTTTTACATCTACAGTCTTGTGACCTAGGATCAAGTATTAGTTTTGTCACTTCTATAGGTCGTTGGAGAGTCATTTAATCTTTCCTTGAAACTCAGTTACCTTATTCGTTAAATGGAAATAGTAATACTTGCATTATTGAGCTCACATGATTTGAAAATTAAACTAGGCAATATATGTACATAGGGCAGTTAGGAGGAACAGTAGATAGAATGCTAGACCTGGAGTCAGGAAGACTGAGTGACCCCATATACTTACTAGCTGTTTGATCCTGGGCAAGCCACATAACCCTCTTTCCCTCAGTTTGCTCACCTGTAAAATGAGCAAGAGAATGAAATGGAAAACTACCCTATTATCTTAGCATAGAAATACTAAATGGGGTCAAGTGAAATGATTAAATAAAAAATATATGCAAAATATTCTGTAACATGTAAAGTGTGATATAGGATGATCTAGTGTCAGTTATAAGTTGTTTCCCATTGTCCATGCTATTCACTGTGGGAATTTTCTTCTAACATTTTTCTCTCTTCTACCTCTATATGCTCATTTTAGTTTCAATTAGACTCTTTCTCTTCAATCCCTTTGCCAGGACCTTAATTTAAGTCCTTACATCTGAACCAGCCTAGCTGGTTCTTCTCATTACTAATGACTCACACTGCATTGCTTCTAAAAAGAACTTCCACATATACTTGACAATCCCATTACCTATTTAGTCAACTGATTCCACTATTCTCATATGGTAGAGCGTTAAAGATCATCCAAAATTTGGCCTTAGTATCTTACTTATTTAACCTTCCCAACCCTCTGCATTAGATATTTTCCCCCTTTTTTTCTGTCTAGCCAAATTTTCCACATATTTCAAGCCTCAGTTTGTCTCACCTTCACCATGAAGTTTCCTCTGATGAACTTATAAACTACATATCTTTTTTTTCTTAATTCAAATACCATGTTTAATCTATACTGTATGAGAGTCTTATCATAAGCCTCTAGCTGGAGTGTTGGCACTTTATGAGAAGGGACCATGTCAATCATGCCTTACATATGAACTGTAGATTCTGGCATTGTAGTGGATTTCTTGAATTCAGTTCTGAGCTACAGTAATCTAAATCAATTTTGTTTTTGGACTAAATCTAAAATCAATCAGTGAGGTGAGCTCCTAGGATGTGTATGGGGTAGAGGCACTCTGGTACTTAGTAAGGAATAAATCATCTTGGAGACATAGAAGTTTGAAATTCCTGTGCCAATCAATGCTGGAATCCTGACTTGAAGTAGTCTCTGTCCTTCTAGCCCCTGACAAGATAAGGAGATGCAGAGGGGTTAGAGGTGGGGGTGAGGGGCAAAAGTGTCAATGCCTTAAACACATCAGAGGTTTTAAAATTCATATTGAGAAACTGATTTTTGGGGAGTCCAATGAAAATCTAAACTTCTTTAGCTATTCTGCTTGAGTATTCAAGAAATTTAGTCAACTAATTCATTGAAAAGAATTCAGACATTTAATTAAACATGTCTTCCCATTGTAATCTTTTCCCTTTTAGATATTTTTAGTCAAAATAATTTCTTAATTTCAAAAATACTGTTCACATGACTCGGGGTCCAGTGATAAAATAAACGTTTTGTGAAAATGCATAGACAGTAAATAAATAGTCAGGATATATTTCTTATGTAACAGAGAGGGAAAATTCCCCCTTGTCCAAATAGTGTAAATAATGTAGCTGATGTATTAAATCCTTTATTGAAATGTAGATCATTGTTATATTATAATCAGTTATATATTGATTTTGAGGTTCAAACATAGAGCATTGATTTTCATTCTGGGCAAATCTCTCTTGGCATGTTGTAGCTCATCAATATTTGAGTTTTTATATTCAGTAAGATATCTCTCCCTTTACTTTGTGAAGGCTTTTTCGGTACGTTAGCTGTTTCATGCTTTGTGATCACACAGACTGCAATCAGCCATGCTTCTAAGACCTTTGAAAGATCTTTCCAATTACTCCTAATCAGTTTGATAACCATTTGTAGGTAATTGGAGAGTGCTGCCTTTCTCAGACTTATTCATTTGTGATCTGGGAGTCTTTCATGAAAATTATAAAGGGAGATAACACAGAAAGGACAACCCATATTTTCTTCAAGACTTCTCATTTTCTCCTGCTTACTCAAGTTTGCTTTTAGCCATCAAAATTAAATATAGCCTGAGGTGTACTTTATAAAGTACTCTTTTACAAAGACTTGATAGAGACAGGGAAGGTTTAATTGATATATAAATTTCTAGTAAGGAAAATTAAGATGATGAAAATAGTATTCCTAATTATTTAAATCCTTGTGGTATTGTTGGAGTTGTCCTTCCAGTTCTGTTCTCTTCAATTTAATTCAATTCAACAAATGTTTATGCAGCCTTTGTTAATATTCATCAAGCTAGACTCAAAAACCACGAAAATGATGAAACAGAATAGTCAGCCTTCAAGGAATCAAAAATCACCTGGGGGATAAATATTATACTCAAATATATATATAATGTTTAAATAAATCTATTTGTAATTTATATACATATATAATTATATATATATATATATATATATGCACACACAGAAAGTACAAGACTATATATATGTACGCATATATATATAGATGCATATATATACATCTATACATATCCATATCTGTATCTATCTATGCCATAAGGTGGAATGTAATAGAAGAAAAAGGGAAAATGTTGATTTTAGAAATGCTTTAGGAAAAGCAAAGAACTTTTAGCTGAAAGTAAGAGAGATATACGGAAGGGCTTCATGGAAGAAGTGAATGATGTGATTAGTGACTGAGTTATCAGAGTAATAGATTTGTTATTTTTAGTTTTAAATAATTCTCTAAAAATGTGATATTGTACAGTGAAGAAATGAAGCAATTTCTTCTCTCCCTCTTATTTTTTTTTTCCAAATGAACCATAGGAGGACTAAGCTCAGGTATTAGAAGAGGGATATGAATACAGTAGGCACTGCCAGAATTTCTTTTGAATGGATAGAAAAATTTATGTCGTCATTACTATGTTATTTGGGAAATAAAAATATAACAATTTAAATTATTAACTAAAGGACCTTTCGCTTAATAATAAATGTCTAATGACTTTTTGCATACTTAGAAATATATATTTGAATTAGTTTTACAAGTTTTCTGTGAAAATGTTTATTGTAAGGTTTATTGATGCCTTTTTTTAACATTTCAATCATTTCTTGAATATACTTATTTCACTAATAACAAAGGAAAAATAAATAGTTAAGTAAAAATAACTTAAGTAAAAACAATGAGTGCATTGACCCTATCTGACAGGGTCTGCTGCATTTCACACCCACAGTCCATAATCTCTTCAGTGAAAGGAGGAAGCTATATATTGCCATATCTTTTCCAGAGCCAAAAGAAATCAGATTGTAATTTTGTACAATGAGCAAATAAAATAGGAAAAAATTAATGAAAAATCCAGAATATTTGATATCCAGTGCAGAGTTGTTCTCTAAAACATGGCATCAAAGTAATAAGGTCCATAAAATTGAAGTAATAGAGAATTATTCATGGATAATTTATGCCTTTTAAGGTTCAATCTGTTCTCAAATCTGCTGTTATCTTTTCTAAGTAGAGCTAAGTTTGACTTATAAGTTAAAGCTGAAATTGAAACAAAGTATCTTATAAATTGTCTAATGTACATGAATAACATCCAGTTAAATGACTCCACAGATAAACACATTATAGACTTCCTTTATCAAGTGGAATATTTATCAAAGTTATACTTATACTTGTTAAATGTAAAATTATTAAATCAATAAAAGATAGATATTAAAAACATTGAGTTTGAATTCAGAGGTTATATTGAACCAAGGAATAAATATAATACAATTACTTTGCTTTCTTCTAGTCAAGTGTAATGGCAAGCAAAATAGGATCTTTTGCTGTTTTTGTTGTACTAAATTAAGTGCCTCTGATTGAATAATGTGATTGGGGAGGATTTTTCTCACCCTTTGATGGTCCTGCCCATTGTGGGAAGCTTGATTAGGGGAGTTGTTTTGTTGGACGGTCCCTAGTACCTTTTTGTTTTTTCCTAGTGAGGTACTGGGTCAGAGGGTTATGCCTTCTGACTATAAAAAGTGTATAGATACTCTGAGGGTGAGTTTTTACTTTGGGTTTTACTGACTAGAAGTGCCTGTAGTGCCAGATGAGGATTCTGGGAAGCCACTATGGACTTTTAATTTCTCTATATTTTCTTTGAAGTTCAGGGTGCTGACTCCCCTGAAATAGGTGAATGATATATGTGTTTGGTTAAAGGAATGATTCATATGCTTCATTAAAGTGATTGTTAACCCCTCAAAAATTGCCTTTCTTTTTATGAATGCAGATGTAAGAACCTGTGGTAGGAGGACCCCTATGTATGTTAGGGACTTTACTGTTACATCAGGGTATGTGAAACATCTGGCAACAAGAAAGGAAGCCATGTTAAATATATTAAGAGATTACTTATGAATATTCTGAAATCAAAACTAAGTGAAAAAAACTCTACATTTGAATCAATTAACACCTATAAAACATCAATGTTAACGTATACTTTTAGATCTGTAAAATGAATGAGTAGAGATCTGGAAAGAATCTTCACCAAAATAAAAACCATAAAATAGTAATGAAACACAAAGACTTGTCTTCATGGAAGCTCTTGAAAAACAAATGGCTGACTTAAGTGAATCTACTGGATAAATTTTTAAAATTAATTTTAATTAATTAATTAAAATTAAACTAAAATTAAATGCAAATGTGAATAAATAAATTAAATTAATAATGCTATACTAATGACAATGACAATATAAATGCAATAAAACATTAAAATTTGCGGGGTGTACACAAGAGAACGGTTTATGTTTTTATACTAATAAGAAGGAAAAATAAAAAATTAATTCACTTGCAGTTAAAATTTATGAAATAAAAAAATTAACGTATTAAAGGAAATAATAAAAGACAAAGAATAAGATGTTTTTGAATGAATGAATAAATTAATGGAAAAAAATTATTAAACACTTATTCTGATTGTTGCACTGTGCTAAGCTGTGGGGAGATATAGATAAAAAGTCCCTACTCTCAAGGAATTTATTGTCTAAATATCTCTATCATAATGGAGTGATGTTTAGAGAGAGGGGTAATTTGATCTGAGAAGCAACGGGTATGTGGAGTTTTCTGTGTCATGGGAGGAATTACAATGTCCAGGTGTAAGGAGAGGGTGGAACACAGACAGTGTGAAGCCTTTCAAAATGGGGAGGTAATGAGCTACCAAAACTGTGAATTAGGCCAAGACAAGAAAAAGAAATTGAGGCAAAGATGAAACACTTATTACTTGTTGGAAATGGTACTTACTTAGAGAGCCTTAAAATTTCAACTGAAATTTAAGTGAAAAAAATAATAGCTTCCTTAAAGTTGTAGGATCTTAAATAATCAATATTTCTGCATATGATGGATAAATGGGAGCAAAAATACAATAAATTTTATTAAAATAGCTACAGATAGTTCTTACTATACATAAATTTGACTCCCTTGCAGGAGGGCCAAAGAATTCTAAACCAACCCAACCTCAGTTCCCAATTGCAGGAAACAGAATGGGTGTTCAGCACTTATGCAGCCCCTTGACAGGGATCCTTTGCTCCAGGTACTGAAACTGCTCTTGCTAACATGGTCCACAGAGGCAGGCAGTGGTTGGGGTTACATGGATCCCCTTGAGTGTGAAAGGTCGATACAATAACCCATTAACTTTATGCAAAATGTTTCTGTATAGAATTTATAAAATATTTAAGTTTCCACCTTCTTAGACACACCAAAAGCTATTTGAATATTACTACAAAATATTATTTATTTGAATATAGAACTAAATAATTAGAAAAAAGTATTAATTATTCCCTGGGTAGTCCAAATCAAAAATAATAAAAATGACAATTTTACCTACATTAATTTACTTAGCCAATGCCACAGCAATACAACTTCTGAAAGACTATTTCTAGAGCCAGAGCTAGAAAAAGAAGATAAATGAAAGGTCAAGAATCTCAAAGGATACGATGAAAAACAAAGCGAGAAAGAAGAGAGCTTAGTGTTACGAAGTCTCAAAGAATAACATAACATAATAATTAATCAAATGATTTGGTGCTGGCAAAAATAAAATGTAGAACCCAATCACTAGATTATATAAGTCAAATACTATTGAGTACAGAAACAAACACAGCGCCCTAGTGTTTGATAAGCCTATGAACCCAGTTACTGAGGTAAGAATTCACTATTTGACAAAACTGATATGAAAAATTGGAAAGTAGTCTGGTAGAAGCCACATATAGACCTTCACTTCACAGATGTACACACTACGGAGACTTAAGGGGTGACTTCATGTACTAATTAGAAGAGTAAGGAAAAAAGTGAATTTTTGCTCTACAGATAGAAGAAGAGTTTGTGACCAAACAAAAAGACTAGAAAACACAAAAGACAAAATGTGCATTTTCTATAAAACTATGAAGATTTTGGACAAAGAAAATGTAATTAAAAATAGAAGGTAAGCAGGCAGCGAGGATGCTAGATAAATGGCACATTTAAATAGCATGTTTGCCTTAGAAATGGGAAGACACATGCTTCTGACTTCAAATCCAGTCTCAGACACTTGATAGCTGTGTGGGCAAGTCACACAAGCCGTTAGTCTCAGTTCCTTCATCTATAAAAGACACTAGAGAAGAAAATGCAATCCACTGTAGTTCTTTGCCAAAAACTCCTAAATGGGGTCACTAAGAGTCAGACATGACTGAAGAATAACAGGCAACTAGGAAAAATCTTTGCAAAAAATTTCTTTGATAAACTCTCATTTCTAAGATATATAGGGAACTGATACAAATTTATAAGAACAAAAAGCTTTCCCCAGTTGATAAATAGAGTACAAGTAGGCAGTTTTTAGAGGAATATGCAACCATATGGAAAAATGTCATTAATAATTAGCAAAATTCAGATTAAAACAACAATGTGGTTCTACCTTACACCCATCAGATTGGCAAAGTTGATATAAAAGGAAAATAACAATTGCTCCATGGCTGTGAGGAAACCCGTAAATTTATATACTATTGATGGAGCTTTGAAAAAGGTATTCGGGAAAGCAATTTGAAATTATGTGCCCTGTACTACTTAACTGTCACACCTTGCATACCACAAGTAAATCTTTGCTCCAAAAAAAAAAAAGGAGGAGGGGGAGGAAGAAGAAGAAGAAGAGGAAGAGGAAGAGGAGGAGGAGGAGGAGAAGAAGAAGAAGAAGAAGAAGAATTCACATAGAAAAAATAAAAATACTTGTATTTGCTTTTTTGTGATGGCAAATAGCTGGAATTGTAGGTTACTCATAAATTAGGGAATGAATAGACACATTATATGTGTATATAATGCAATGTAAGGTTATTGTACTATAAGAAATGATGAAATTAATTATGAAAAGAATTATGAAAAGACTTTTATGAACAGAGGCAGAATGAAATAAAAAGAGCAAAAAAAATCAAGTATTAAAATCAGTGTCATAGGGGAGGAACCAAGACAGTGGAGTAGAAAGACTCACATTTGCTAGCTCCAAACCCAAAGCCCATGGATTTCCTGTAAAAAGAAGTCTCAACAAATTCTGGAGCAGTGGAAGCCCGCAGCAACAGAGTGAAGGAGATTTCTATTCCAGAGAGCCCTGAAAAACTTATCCCAAAGGTCTGTCACTCACTGGACAGGAGTGGAGCCTAGCCCTTCCCTGGCTGTGCAGCACTGAGAGGAGCAGATCCAAGCAGGCTTCAAGGATGAAATCCCCAGCAGCCGTGAAGGTCCCTCCACCCACAGACGCACAAGTCACTGGACTGCCTGAGAGGACAGCGGGGTGTCTCCATGACTCAGACCCCCTTGGGAGGCAGCAGCATAGGCAGTAGGTAGCCAGAGGCTCCAAGAGCCGGCAGAAGGTGGAGTCCATTACTGAAGGTCTCCACATAAACCCCCTGAGGGAATTGAGCCTAGGAGGCAGCACTGCCTCTACCCGAGCACCAGAACTTAATCCCATTGAACAGCAGCTGGGCCTGCTGCTGAAAGCCCTGAGGCTGGGAAGCAAAATTTGAATATCAGACAACAAGCATAAGCTGGGTGGATCTAGGTGGGGGTGGAGAGGAATCTCAGATGTCAAGTGGGAAAATGGTGGGAAAATGCCCAGAAAAGGGAAAAAAATAACAACATAGAAGGTTACTTTTTTGGGAACCAGATGATTTCTCCCTTCCTTTCTGATAAGGAAGAACAATACTTACCATCAGTGAAAGACATAGGAGTCAAGGACTTTGTATCCCAAACATCTGAAAGAGATATCCAATGGGCTCAAGTCATGGAAGAGCTCAAAAAGGATTTTGAAAATCAAGTTAGACAGGTAGAGGAAAAACTGGAAAGAGAAATGAGAGAGATGCAAGAAAAGCATGAAAAACGTGGCAATACCTTGCTAAAGGAGACCGAAAAAAATGCTGAATAACACCTTGAAATATAGGCTAACTCAATTGGCAAAAGAGGTTCAAAAACCAATGAGGAGAAGAATGCTTTCAAAAGCAGAATTAGCCAAGTGGAAAAAGAGGTTCAAAAGCTCACTGAAGAAAATAGTTCTCTCAAAATGAGAATGAAACAGATGGAGGCTAATGACTTTCTGAGAAAGCAAGAAATCACAAAACAAAACCAAAAGAATGAAAAAAATGGAAGATAATGTGAAATATCTCATTGGAAAAACAAGTGACCTGGAAAATA
>JAQQSK010011580.1:0-12220 GCA_028658325.1 Potorous gilbertii
CAAATGGGGAGAAAATTTAGAACCCAAAATTTTGTGAAAATGAATGTAAAAAGTTAAATAAATTTATATTAAAGAAAAAAAGAAAACCCCAAATGAAGGCATGAAAAATTGGACAAAACTGGAGCAACTAAATGATAACAAGAAAAGCCAGTACTTCAGTTGGATCCTATGCATGTATAAAACTCAGGGCACCCCTCAAACACAAATTCTGAGTCAAATTATCATTTGAGAGTGGCTGAGCAGGAGAAAGAAGTAAGCATGAATGGCAGAATAAAAAAAAAGGAACAGAAAGGTAGCTCATTTGGGAGGAAAAAAAGAGTTCTGAATATTTCTATTCACTTGAGCTTTTTCCCAATAATGATATTTGCTCATTTATGTATCTAGAACCAATTCCACAATTTGCCTTTGAGTTCTTACAAGGTGTTTTTGATTCAAAGTACTCTGTGGATTTGCATTTTCTCTAAAATAAAAGATAATCTTCCTTAAGAGAGATTTATTTAGTGGAAATCATGACACATATGAACTACAGGGGAAATTATTATTTCAATAATGAGCAAATAAATTGTGAATTATCAGACACATCTAATATTAAAGAAAATTTCTATCCCAGCACAAGTATTAAAATCTATCAAATATGTCCTATAAAATAAAATAGAATCCTCAGATTCCTGAAAATGTAAAACATATAATTATTCCTGGAAAAATGAGAATGAATTAATGATACATCCTTGTCTGAGGCTAAGAAGGGCCTGGCTTGAAACATGGTCACATGGACTTTCTATTGTTTAATAGAGCTCTTTCCTCTTCATGCACCAGAAAACCAGTCTTTCCTCCATCAAAAAAGACAGGGTGAGAGCTTTAATTCCCTAACCAACCCAAGTAAGGGGTATAGAGCTAAGAAACTCTTGTTTTCATAAGATGAAATTAAGAGATAAACTTAGAAAAAATTCTAGACAACCCTGGTCCTAAAAGTCCTCCTTACAGCTAACTGTAGTTTAAATCAGGGCACATAGCAAGAATCTCCTCGCCAGAATCCAAGCACATGCTCACTTAGGTGAACTGATACCTTCTATCCTGATATCTAAGCTCTGTCAATGAAAGAGACAGTTTTTAATTAAGGGAATCGAGGGTATCTTATCCTATTAAGGAACATAAAATTGCCTCCTCAACCCAGTCTATACGACTCTTAGGAATTGAGAATATGGCCCCAAGCCACATAACATGAGGTTCCTGCCTCAGAGACCTATTTTGAGTCATAGATTGTCTAGTACTCTGCTGGTAAACTGCTGTCATCAATTCTGCTGATTTCTCTATCACCAGCTGTTCTTAAATTGCTTTAGTAATGAAGGATAGAAAGGCTTATGGTATTTAGAGTAGATTTTTTCCAGTTATCCATACTCTGAGATTTTCTCCCTACTCCAGGATACCTTTTCCTCTAAATACACAAAATAAAGAAGAGTTATCCCTTCCATATTTGGGGTTAGGGAGGTGCCCCTGTGAGCTGAAAAATCCACATAATTATTTTGGCCCTCCCTTCATAATGGAGAACTCTAAATTATTATGATATTAAAAGATAAACAATATTGATACTATATTATACATACATTTTATGCATTTCTGAATTTCTAAACATTTTCTGCGTTATCTTCTGGCCTTTGTTTGTAGTCTATGGCTTCCACAGTACTCCCCCCAAATTCCCATCTAATTTTTTATGCTGATCCATGATATACCAAACCACAGTGGGGAAAGTCATGATGTTAGAGGGATAATTGTAGTTTAATTTTCTCAATCACTTTCCCTCAAACCAGATGTATACACACCTTCATTTTGCTTCTCGTACCAATCTTAATCTGGGGCCTTTCTGGAGAGCACCTCATTAAATTTCACTAATATTTTATCAGATTGAATTTGGGATGATTTTAATAATATCTAATCATAGAAAATAATTCAAATTCCATAAAGCTAGTTATTATTTGAATTCTGAAAAATATGCCAATTTTTCCCATCTATCTACGGTCAACATTCATATAAAAGCATATGAAACTCAGTGATTTACTTTTCAAAAGCCAAAATATCTTTGCTAGTAAATTTGCCCAATGCCAGCAATAAATTTAGCTTATCACTACATGGGATCATAGGTGCAAATGGATTCATTTTATTGAGCTATAGACTTGTATTCAAAACAGACTGGCTAGAGCAGGACCCTAAAGTCATCCTATCCTCTCCAAGATAGTCCACTGCTGAGTCTGTCTCCAACATAATCCTTCCACCCCCTCCCCCACTGCCTTCATGCATTATAAACAATGCTTCCTCACCCTACCCCACTAGTTTTCAATTGGCATGTAGCATCACACTCCCTCTTTTCCATCAGACCTTGGCAACTCAAAGTGCTTATAATTTAACCCCAAATAAGAACCCGTACTAAGAAATGCAAAATCACATACATGTCACAAAATCATTTCATGGCTGTGGCAGATGTTTCTGGGATCAGGAGATCACATGGTCCTCTTTTCCTGGGGTGGTAACCAGTAAAAATCCTGATCTCCACCCGCCTTTTATAGGATTGAGTGAATATAGGATTAGCAGGTATGAATGGTTGGGAGTTGGCTTGTAGAACTCATTATATTATCTTCCAAAGTCACCCTTGTTTTTCTATTGGGAGTAGGGTACCCTATATTTTGAGTCACTTTAGTTCACAACCATGGTGTTGATGAGGTGTATGGGTGAGGGGTGAACCCCAAAATGCCGACAGTCCAGGTCGTGCTCCAATGAATTCGACTCAAGCCTTCTTAAAGCCAAAGAAAACAAAGTTTATTAAGGATTCGCCTAATTGGGTTGCCTCTTACGGAGCCTAAGCATTTGTAATGCTTGTATTCACAAACGGGCCAGACAGAATCCAACTAGACAGAGTCTGAGCTGGATTGCATCTGAGAGCCTTCATGGAGGCAAGGTGGGACTTAAATACAGAAAAGAGTATAAGAGGGATGAGGGGTGGGGGTGGGGGTGGTCTGGTAGTCTAGAGTGATGGGGGAAGAAGTTCAGGAAGGGCCTCTAAGGAGGATCAAAGGCTGGAAACAACTGGAGGTAATCAACAAACATCAGACAAGGGGGCGCCTAGGTGGGAAGCTGGTAGGACAATGGTCACAGATTTGAGTATGAAAGGCCAGATTCTGTGAGGAGATACTGGGAGAGCTCAATTTGAGTATGAAAAGTCAATTTAAGTAAGGAGATTCCAGGGGAGCTCAAGGAAGTTCCCAGAGTCTGAACCCCATCAGTGTCACTCTCAACTCCTCATTTCCACTCACTTCACATATCTAATCAGTTGTCAAATCTTGTCATTTCTATCTCCATAACATCACTCGTATGTATTCCCTACTGTATACTCATATAGCCTCTATCCTATTCAGGCCCTCACCTCAAGTCTCAAACTGCTCCAAACTAATCCTCTACTTAAATACCAGTGGTTTTCTTTTTTTTAATTTTTTTATTCATTTTGAACTTGAATACATAAAGACAAAAAAAAGAACATTTCCATGTTCACAGCACAATCTATAAAGAGGATTGACTATAAAACTTTGAGTTTATATTTCACACTTATTTTAAAACTATGTAATAAATATTAATTATCATTTTAAGAGCTACTCTGCTTTCTATGCTTCCTTCTACATTTTCTTTCATTTTCTGCTCTGCACTTTTTATGTTTTTGTCTCCATACCCCGTCAAAGATTTTCCTGTATATTGTCGTTGTTCAATTGTATCCGACTCTTTTCATGACTTCATGTGGGGTTTTCTTGGCAACAATATTGCCATTTCCTTTTTCAGATAATTTTTACAAATGAAGAAACTGAGGCAAACAGGGTTAAGTTACTTGCCCGGGGTCACACAGCTAGTAAGTATCTAAGACCAGATTTGAATTCAGGTATTCTTGACTCCAGGCTCAGCACACTACTACTGAATTACATAATTGCTTTCATTTTCCTGTATATGAATGTTTAAATAATGTGGTTATCAAAACCACCCCCCCAAAAAATAAGAAGCTGTCATATTAAGCACACATAATCTCTGGAAAGATATAACAGTCAAGAGTAATATTAATGGATGGATGGATGGATAACAAAAATTAATGAAAAGCACTAAGGACTTTTTGTATGCCAAGCACTGTTCTAAGCACTGGGGATAAAAATACAATGACAAGATAGACCATACCTTCAAGAAGCTTAAATTCTAATGGGGGAATACAAGAGATACATAGTGGTCATAAAAGGTGCGTAGGTTTAGAAAGTTGTAGGGATAGTGAGTGGAGCCTTAGGGGACTCCATTGATATCCCCTTTCCAGAAGCAATGATTGCATTGATAATTGTTCTCAAACATTTTCAGTGAACCAAATTTTATGTCAATCAAGAAGTAGCTATAAATCTAAAGTTAATTAAAGAGTCTACCAAGACTGCCCAGATGTTACAATTTTTCCTATCCTGGCATGATTGTGATTGAATTTTTGTCTAAATATTATTTAAATATTTTCTCTAAAATGAACTCTCAAAATCTGGAAAGGAGCGAAATACCAGGACCTTATGGGTCAGTACATTCCCCTCCAGCTTAAAATGAGTAACACTCTCACATAGTCACAAGAATTTTAGTATGATAAAAATGCAGGTTGGATCAAAAATGAAATGTAAAACGTGTACCAACACTATAATGAATAATGTAACTTTTATATTAAAGGATATGAGTACCTTCTTTGCAAAACTGGAAGCCATCAAAATAGAATGAGACCCTTAGTTATCAACTTGAATTCATCATGGTAACACATGAATTATTAGAAAAGTACTTCACCAAATTCCTCTTAATTATAAACTTGACCCTATCTCTCTTGCTAGAAGGTGATGGCTACATACTACCAAAAGTTGGGAGAGAACATCAGTGACTCTGCAAAACATAGGCCATTTGCATATTTAAGTATTTTATACACAGCATTATAGCTTGTAACACTAAATAGGCACATTTATGTATGTATGTGTATATATTTATATGAATGTATTTTATGTACGTATGTATGTGTGTATTTATGTACGTATATATGTATATTGCCTTCCCTGTATTTACTCCTGAACTTGAATTGAATATTTATTAAAGGGTTGAATCCCAACAGGGTAGCTGCTATTTACACAGATTCCAGGACAGGGGATCTCAACTAAAGGTTCATGGATCCCCAAGACACTCATGGATAGATTTTTCAAGATGTATTGACCTTGGATGGGGAGAAAATATACATCTCTATTTTCTCTAACCTCCAATTGAAATTTAGTTTCACTGGCAACACTTCTTTATTGCAGTTCTCACAAAATTTACCATGAGCACAGCACCCTGTTGATCAGTTTTCTTAGCTGGTCTCCCAACATCCACTAATCTTGGCAATATAACTCTCAATTACTATGATTAGAGCTCTTTTGAGTTCATGATTGGCTCTCTTCTCTGCTGCCGGGAGTCAAACTGTAAGAAGATACTTCTAACCTTGAGTGACAGCCTGTCTATATCTGTATCTGTGTGGAGTTTATATCTCTGTTCCATCAACTGTGTCTCAAATATAACTCTTGAACCACTGGATGGAATGTCTCCATCTGGAAAAGGATTTCTGTTATTAGATTCCACCTCTGATATTCCAGAAGGAGGGTGAGGAGAAAAAAACCCTCCTCCTTATCTCTAAGAAATAAAGGGTTGCAGTATTCTGACTCTCTCTTCAGATTATCCCAAATGCTAAACTACCCAGTTGGCTCCAGGGCTAAGGATATAAAGATGCTAGGCTAGCCACTAATTTTTTAGCTATCCAGCCAAGGTACCTTGAATTCCATACCTTGTCACCTTATTAACACTTCATAGGCAGAGAGGTGGTGCATAGATAGAGCACCAGTGCAGGATTCAGGAGGACCTCAGTTCAAATCTCACCTCAGACACTCAGACCTTGGGCAAGTCACTTAACCCCAATTGCCTCATCCTGGGTCATTTCCAATCATTCTGTTGGATATCTGGTCACTGTATTCAGATGGCTCTGGAGGAGAAGTAAGACTGGTGACCTGCACACCCCTTCCTCACTCAAAACAAAGTTAAGTGCAAGTCATGTCATTATTTCTCTGATGGTATAGTCTTCTTCAGCAATGAAGGATGAACACCCATTAACACCTCATTATCAATAATTATATTCTGTGACTACATTAACTAAATTTTAGGTGAGGGCATGGGAACCAAATCCCCCCACACACATTCCCACACACTCTCTGAACAAAAACAAATTATTACTGATTCATGGATTATTGAATAAGCTGCCCAAATTAGTTATCATTTCACCAAGGAACAATAAAGACTGACCATATGTAGACATTATCAGCTTTTTCAAATGAAATCAAAAGTGGTTCATTCCCATGTGGAGTTCATGAAAGAACTAAGATCCAAGGGTAGAAACAAAAAGTTTTTCACTAATGACATCCACATGAATTCAACCAATACTATATTGACAAACAAGTATAAAACACATTGTTGACTCATATGTAAAATGGACATCATTCCTCCCTGGGCCCTAGGTTGAGAGATATCTGTTAGGTTACTGGGCAAGGTTGGATAATCTGCCTAGTAACAGATTTTTTGTTTGAATGTGATTCCCCTTTGGGTTGTGAAATATCTGATAAATTGTTAACAGTCATTTTTGTTTAGTCCATTTGCATGGTAACCACCTGTGCCCCACCTAATGTTAGACCCCCATTGCCAGGTAACCACTTTCTGCTGAGCCCCCCCACCCCCGACTTTCCTGATTGGCTACCTCTCCTGGCACCTGTTTTTGTTAGGGTCCTTTGCCTAGCAGTACCCTGACAACCCTTTCTGTTTTGGGGGTTCTTGCCTAGTAGCAAGCCCCACTCTTACTCTGTCAGAACTCTGTTTGTTGTGGAAACCACAAGGCCCTACCGAGTAGCACCAAAATGCTTAAAATGCACTCACCCACCTCAGTTTGGGGCTGTCTCCTCTGGGTGTCTACATGAAGCAGCCACCAGCCTGGCTAATAAATGACGCTCTCAAAATTCCTAATTGACATTTGCCTGTGACTTATTAACTCGGTCCATTTCAATATGGATTACTTTATAAAAATGAAAAGATTTATGATGGCAATTCAGGAGCATTGTCACCAGAAATCACAGGTGAATTTTTATTTTACTTATTGTACTTATCATACTTACTCATCAGTGAAGATTGTGCAAAGAAACAGAACAGTAAAACACATTTTTAGGCTGTAAACATTTAGCATGTACCAAAAACTTGACAAGACAGGATCTGGTGACTAGTATTGTATGTCAGAAGCTCTTTAGATGACAAATATGCTATTATAAATACGAGCCTCCAGGTAAGCAACTCATTAGTACAGCCTCCATTATTGCCTATAATTGCACAAAGTGGTCTGAGGTCTACTTCTGGAAGAAAATGGTACTCCATGCAGCTAATTTTATCTTCAAGTCACTACATCTCCTTCTGGCCCAGCCCAACAGTCTCCATCATTGGGAAAAATCATTGTGGAGGAATTTCTTCACACCACTAGTAACAACATCTGACCAACTGCCAACCATGGCACGTGAGGCCTGGGAATGGCAGCACATCCCATACCACCCACCATTCTCATTTCCAATTTAGTTCTTGAAGTCATCACCTAGAGAAACAACGTCAGTGGAGAAAGGGCTAGGTATCTCCAACCATTGTGAACCAAAGGTCAGGTAAGCCAGTCTAGCACTGTGGAAGACATGCAAGTGCAATGTTTTTCATGAAAATTGTTATCTTGATGAGTAATTCTGCAGCTTTCATTATTACACTATGGTCCTTATCCACTGGTATGTGCCAGAAGATCTTCACTGGGTACAGTGAATGGATAACCAAAAAAGTTTTACAGAAGTACAAGGTGAAGTCTCTTTTTCCATAGCCCTGGAATTATTTTTATTTATTGTTATTTTGTTAAATTTTTATTATGATTAAATCATGTACATTTGTTGTCTCCTAAGTGTTGGTAAGGATGAAATAAATATTTGGCTAATTGGAAGAGAAGTCAACTGCAAATGATTAAAAGCATTGTTTCAAGACTAAACTATCTCCTTACGTTCGTGACTATTTCTATGGCAAATATATGCAGTTAAACCTTAGGAATCTGCTAGTGGAAGTTTGCTATCCATGGTATTTTCAGGATTAGTAAGACTACAGAGTTAAGAAATTTGACATTGCTTGACTTTGGATGCATATATGCCCAGTTGCTTGTTTGTTTTTAACAATGTTTAAATCTATATATCATGAACTTGAGCATAAAATACCAGTCATTGGCATCTGCTCCAGAATAGGAAATCAAAGAAAGGTATGAGCTTTTAAGCAAGTGACAGGATGAACCGGTTGGACAGAAAGACATAGGTTTCATTTTTATACCATTATGCTTATTGAGAGAATTGATTTGGTATTATGGAAGAAATCCGGCTGAACATGTGAAGAGAAAATTTTTTTTAAATGAACTGAGGGCTGGGGATGTTAGCTCTGAGGCAGTCGTTTTGAGAGGCAATTTTTCTTGAACAAAGGTCAATATCTCATGTTACCATCACACAGTGAACACTCATTTCTTTTCTTGGATGGGGAGAAGTAAAGGAAGAGAGGTCATTTTATTGAGAAAATTTAGCACAGCACAATCTCTAAACCACTGAAACTCATTTGTATTTAGTTATACTTGTGATTTTAAAAGAATAAATTTGTAGCTTACTTATCTTGAACAGAGTATTAGTCTAAAGTAATTCAAGTTATGGTTTATATATGTGCTTATTGGGGTAGTTAGATGGCATAGTGGATAGAGCATAGGAACTGGACTTGTCTTCCTGAGTTCAGATCTGGCTTCAGACACTTACAACCTTTCTGACCTGGGCAAGTGATTTCACTCTGTTTGCCTCAGTCTCCTTGGATCCGTGAAATGAGCTGGAGACTGAAATGGAAAATGATTCCAGTATCTTTGCCAAAAAAGAAGAGTCAGACACAACTGAATAAAAACAAAATATTTGCTTATTAATTGTTCATGAAATCATATTCAGCCTTTTGTTACAGTTTCTATTTCCAAAATAATTTTTTAATCTGCAAAGTCTTTATAGAGAGAATTATTTTTATTATTTTTTCTTTAACTATTTGATAGGGAATCAGTAATCACGGGCATAAGATAAAACATGGCCTATTCAGTGAGACATAAATGTAGGTTTTAATCAGTAAAGAATATCAATATTAAGCAACTTTTTTTAATAGGCATGTTGTAGTTTTGAACTTGAATATTTTAGGAAAGAAGAAAAAAATGTTCAAATAAGAGTAGGGTCTTAAAATATTTTAACTGGTTGTTCAGACACTATCCAAAGAAACTAAAATTTCTTCTTTCTGATGTCAACAATCTGTTCACCTCATGTGTATTACAGTACAATAATTTTATTTTTCCCTGTTATTTTTAGCTTCTTACTTCAACAAATCTTCAGCCCAAAGACAGCATTCATTCTCCCACTTCAGAGGCAGCAGCAGCTGTTGTGTTTTCAGTCAAGAAGAAAATAAGTACTGAATTTCGATTTGTTTGACAAAATTAGTGTTTGTGCCTTTGGACAAAATGAACATGCCATTACCCATCATTTCAAAAGGATCCCCTGAGTGCTTTCATCTCTGTCTGGCTAGCTCACTTGACATCTGCTTCTTTGTCTTGCAAGGCAATTCTTGGAGTGGCATTAAATTGGATTAAAATATCCCAATTATTTTTCTGTATGCAAATTGCTTCAAGTTCTTTGGTTTAATTTTTAGGTGAAACCCATGAAATTGAGTGATCTTGGCTTCAGTCCCCAGCTGATTCATATATATCCTTGCCTTTCCTATTAAGATCACTTTCAGTTGGTGTTAGTATACTGTCACTTGTAGCTTGGATGAGAATAGAGACTAGATTGAGCATAGGAAATTGGACCCTCTGTAATTATTTGTTACAAGCTCTTCTCTTTAGCAATAGCTTTTCCTCTCTCTTTTAAGATATATGTGCGCACGCGCACCCACACACACTATTTAACTTCTATAGGTAGTCATTGCTATGTATCTACAAGCCACTCTTCAAAAGTTGGTATAGAAAGTGTGTCTGGAAGCACATGTTTTGAAAGGGTGTCAAAATTGGGAGCTTACTCGTTAGCGACTTTTATCCTACAGTAGTAAACTCCGATTACTATGCCTGTTGTTGTGAGAGGTGGGTTTTTTTTCCCCTATGGTGAGAGAAAAAACCATCCACAACTATTTAACTCACATTTATTTTCTTCTCATTTTAAGTATGCATTGTCGATGCAAGAAAAAATATGTACCAATTATTCTGTCAATTCTCTTAAGAAATACCCCAGGCTCTAGTATAACCCTTTTTGTGATTATTTTGATAAATTTATGTAATCTTGAATACAGTTTAATAATGACAAACCTCTATGCCATGTCAAAAGCTCACTCATCAATTCATAATTTCCCATTTAAATAACTCTATTGTGATACCTATAACAATGTCAAATTATTTCAGTTTCTGATTTCTGCATACATTAGAAGTTGAGAAAACAGATATTCAAAATTCAGAAAGTCCAAATGAGCTGGAGAAAATTAACTCACTCAGGGTTGGTTTCTAGAATGAAATGATAAAAGCTTGTGAACAATGATTTGTTTGCATTAACCAAAGAAGTTACAATACTAGTTCCTGTGTAGGATTTGGCTGTGGTGATTCCTCCCTCCCAGAAACTTTCCTTCTGCACTCTATTTTTTTGAGTCCTGTATTTTCATACCCAATGACCTGTTTCCTCATATGTCAAGATCTAGTTTCCTTAATTAGTACTAGTTTCCCATAGTATTATTTAAGGTTCCACAATTTATTTGCTAGAAACACTTAAATTCCCCACTCATGGAATGCTATCTACCTTTATTTAATCCACTCAGGATTAGATTCTTAGTGCATTCCAAGGTGTCAAACTAATATTACAAACACATATATGCTAATGTGTTAATGCCAGAAGGTCTCCCCTCTGCTCCCAGGAATTCCATATGCATTTTAAAGTGGATTTCAGGGGGCGGAGCCAAGATGGCAGAGTAGAAAGACTCACTTATGCTAGGTCCAAACCCATAGCCCATGGATTTCCTCTAAAAAGAACTCCCAACAAATTCTGGAACAGTGGAAGCCACTCAGCAACATATCGAAGGAGATTTCCATTCCAGAGAGCCCTGAAAAACTGATCCCAAATGTCCATCACACCCCAGACAGGAGCAGAGCCCTGTCCTCCCATGCCCTGGCCTCGGGGCACTCAGAGGAGCAAGCAGATCCAAGCAGGCTTCAGGGACAGAATCTCCAGCGGCCACGAAGGTCCCTCCACCCACAGACTCACAGGTCAGTGAGAGAGATGGGCTGAGAGGGGAGTGGGGTGTTTCCAGGACTTGGACCCCCTCGGGAGGCAGCCGCTGCGGCAGAGGCAGTGATGGCCAGAGGCTCCCAGAGCAGGCAGGAGCTTGGCAGCAGCTCCATTACAAAAGATCTCTGCATAAAACCCCTGAGGGAACTGACCCAGGGAGGCAGCCCTGCCCCCACCTGATAATCTGATTTAATCTTACCCTGAATAGCAGCCAGGCCTGCTGCCGAAAGCCCTGAGGCTGGGGAGCAGCATTTGAATCTCAGACACCAAGCACTAGCTGGGTGGACCAGGGCCAGAGGTGGAGAGGACTCTCAGACGTCAAGTAACTGGCTGGGAAAATGCTCAGAAAAGGGAAAAAAAATAAGACCAAAGAAGGTTATTTTCTTGAAAAAATGATTCCAACCTTCATCTCTGAAGATGAAGAAGAAAAAAACTGCTTACCATCAGGTAAAGACATAGGAGTCAAGGCCTCTGTATCCCATACATCTGAAATAGGTATCCCATGGGCCCAGGCCATGGAAGAACTCAAAAAGGATTTGGAAAATCAAGTTAGACAGGTGGAGGAAAAACTGGGAAAAGAAATGAGAGAGATGCAAGAAAAGCATGAAAAATGGGTCAATACCTTAATAAAGGAGGCCCAAAAAAATACTGAAGAAAAGAACACCTTGAAAAATAAGCTAACTCAATTGGCAAAAGAGGTTCAAAAAGCCAATGAGGAGAAGAATGCTTTCAAAAGCAGAATTAGCCAAGTGGAAAAAGAGGTGCAAAAGCTC